>CAUJRU010001589.1:0-133813 GCA_963277665.1 Viscum album
CATTAGTGTAGTCCCTTACAACGAGAATCACTTCTAATAAGATCCAATCCTCTATCCTAACCCTTTGAGCAAGATATTCATGTTCATTAAGAAATAATATACACAAATCAGACAATAATTTTGATAGAGATTATAAGGCCCTGGCCTTAAACCTTACTTAATATTGAATTAAATGATTAATTCACATTGAAGATCTTTTCAGTTTTAGAGTTTCAGAGAATTAGGACATAACTATTACATCTCAAAAGATTACAATGTAGACACTTCTATTAAGTTTCCATAGAATAAAAACTCTTAAAAAGAAACATGTCTAGTTCCATGTTTTATATAGCATGACTTTCCCTTGATCCCATTCTTGACCCTATTCCACATTAAGTCCTATGAAACACATTTCAAAAAACCTGGGGTGAGCATAAAAATCTCAGTAAGGGATACACAAAGAATGAAAACTATTAGTTTATCAAAACAACAAGTAAACCATGTATACATTATCAAAGTAATACTTTTCATCTTTAGGAAGTAGTAAAAACTGTTCACTGAACAAAAGATCTTTACTTACCATTTTGTAGCAAAAGATTACCATAAAACCCATATAAAGAACACATAACATATAAAGGTAACTTGGGACATAAACATACTTAAATGGAATAACCATATGGTCAACTTACACACATATCACTTAATGGAATAGCCATACAGCTGAATTCCATAGCCAATGCATTGGAGGTTATAACGTAACCACCTGTCCTGGTATTCACGGCACCACCCGTCATATAGTTTATCACGTAACCACCCGTCAAATTTCCAAGTACCATTATAAAATCATAAGACAGAAAACAAATATAATGGAAAGAAAACATTTCCACACTTTGATCACAATATATTTCTTAAATATATTGACATAAAAAATTCATTATAAAAACCATTTTCAATACCAAAATACATAAAAGAGTATATGGTATTTATTTCATTTAAAAAAAATTACGGCTTATTGAGGAAACCAAAGACCAAATAATACTCACGGCGGCGGAAAAGGTCGTTGTCATCGCGTACTTCAAAAGAAACATTCCTTTTTGTCATTTAGTAAAATGATTCATAGAAAAAGATTCCTTTTGTATTAATTTAAAAGTCAAAGGGTTTTATACACTGTATAAAAGAACCAAATATGCCTCAATGAAAGGAGATTGAGACGAAGTCCCTTACCTCGGGTGCGACTTGACTCGATCGTTCTTTAACGTCCTGAATAATAAACTTGATTAAATTTATACTTGCTTAACATACTTTTTCAAGTTCATTATTACATTTATATTACTTATTACAATGTTATAAACATTATTTAATCATTTAAGTTAATAATGTTTATTTTGTCGATACTTGGTTCTTAAGTCGAAAGTGGACTTCTTAGAATTACATGTTGTTCGTGTTGTAAAAGGTTCATTATATCCAGAATGATATTAATGATTTGGATATCATGTATATCATATATATCCAGCATATACATGTATTTATAATATTACATAATCATTTAGAGTCAATAAATGTAATGCACCGTTCATGGAGACGGTAATCCGTACGTACGCATTAACGCTACTTTCGTTTCTATGTCATATTAATGGAATTCAAACTAAATGAGAGGTATGTATATTTTAATTACAGAATTATATTCATCATTTATATGTAACATACATCATATATATCCATTATATATATGTACATATAATAGTACATTACATTTGGGGATAAGAAATGAAATACACCGTTCATGGAGACGGTAAGCCGTACGTACGCATGAACGCTACTTTCATTTCTATCTCATACTTTAATGGAGTGAAATAATAATGATAAAAAGATATATTATAATTACAGTATTATATCATATATAATATTATTAAATCCATCCTTTATACGTCCCACATATGGAATTAACGAATCAAATCACATTGAGGGGGCGGTAGACCACACTTTCTAAAATGAAATTATCGTGTTTAACCACAATGGAAACCATAAAGGTGTTCCATAAATAAACAAATACATAAGCATAAGGAAAACATAAAAATATTATATATCATATATAAATATAGTGACATATTAACGGCCACCTTTGAAGGTGTTAGAAAAATATTGAACAATCATCGTTTCGTGAGGCAGAAATTCTAAATCCACGGAAACAGTATGTTATTTAACCATAAGATGAAGGTGTGTGTAAGTGTAGCTCGAATTATTCTTATAAAAACATCCTAGTATATTGAAGATACTGGATTTGTTACAAAATAAATGAATAAAAAGGGTTTAGGGGGTTGGAGAAGCAAAATAAAACATAAGAACACAAGTGAAAACACTACCTTTAAAACGGGTAACTCTTTTTGATTTGAGCTCAAATGCTTCCTTAGGAATACCTATGACCAATGTCAGGCTTCTAGGAGTAATAGAGGGATTTGAAGAGACAAAATGAGAGGGGGTTGGCCGATCCAAAGGCTTTAGAGGTGTGGGTAAGGTGGTAGAGGTGGTGGCCTTTTTTAAGAGGAGAGGAGGGGCACTCTTGGAAAGTTATAAAAGTTTCTTTATTATAAAATTATTTTAGGATTTTAATGGTCCCACATTGATATAATTAGAGGATAAGGTGATAAGGGTTCGAAATATACTCATCCAATAGGTCTTTGACAAGTGTAAGTCTTATATTTTACATTATATTTCCATTTTATTTAAATCATTCATTAATGAGGTAATCGCTACATCATCATGGTGTCATAAATAATTTAATTTATTTAATGTATAAAAATTATAAAACAAATATCATGATGTAGGAATGATTTTTAGTTTTCTAATGAATATTTATAGTCAAAAATCTGAATTCTATAACCCCATTTAAAAATTGTTTTAGTAAAACAACTCATGTTTGTGATATTTTTACTTTAACATTAAATAAAAAGATATTAATGTCATTTTCCTTCCAAAGTGGCTCCATGGGGTCCCCAAGTTGACCCATGGATTGTCGTGGTCGGCCATGACACATCCAATAAGGGTAGGACATGTGTCAAGTTCATTTCATATTATTAAAACTTTATTTTTACCTTAAACTACACTAATTACCTCTAATCGCGATTAAAAACTTAAAAGTTACTATTCACAAAAACATTATTTTAATCCCATTGAACCACATTTTACATACTAATGACAACCATGTATGTCTGATTTTTGAAATTCAAAACACAGAGGTTGTAAAATTTCATTTAAACGGAAAATCAGTTTTTATAAGTACCACTTAGTGGTTTCACTATTCATCAAAAATTGATGTTTTTCAGAAAAATACCAAAACTTCACCCTAAGATATATTTGATATTCCGGATTCAAAAATGATTTCTATTTTTCAAAATTCAAAACATATAAGTTGCATTCATTAATTTAATAATTAATTCCTGATATCAGAGCAAATAGCATGTTTTTATGAAACAATAAGTTTCAAAAGATTGACACTAGTTTAACTCCAATTTCACAGTGAAATTAATTGCAATGACCACTATAGGATTAAATGGTAAAAATATATTCTAATTCAACTCTAAAACCAATTCAAAATATAATTTAATCATATAAATAAATTAGATTAAAAAAGTGGTTTTGAATTAAAATACATCATTTTAAACTATTCATTAAAAAATGAACTTTATCGGAAAAATACCAAAAATAAACACAAAGTAAATTTTGATGTCCCAATTCTAAAGAAGAGTTTTATTTTGTCCAATATAATGTATAAGTGTGACCAAAACTATATTTCATGACGGTTCGCCATCAAAAGGCGATAAGTGAACCTTTAGTGAAAATTAGGGTATATATGCCTAAAATTGAATTCTTTCGGTATTTTAAGCCTTTATCTTTTATTGGATAAATGTAAAAACATTTAAAAAAACATATATAATCATATTTTAGTTATTTCTATTCATTCCCACCAATATAATGGCTACTTGTTAACTACCATAATATCATTTTATTACTAGTGTGCAACGTAAGATTTCAAAGAAACTATTTGTTGCGTATCGGGTACGCTATCGAACATAGCAACCCCTTTAAAGTAAAATTAATATTCCATTCTCAAATATTAATAAATATGAAAATGTATTATTCTTTATTTACCTGGGATGTTACATCCTTCCCCCCTTTTGGGAATTGTGTCCTCGTAATTTTATTCACTTATTAAAATAAGTGGGGGTATTTATCCCTCATAGCATTTTCAGATTCCCAGGTTGCCTCTTCAACCATATGGTTTTTCCAAAAAAACCTTTACCTGGTGAATTACCTTATTTCGCAACACTTTCTCTCTTCAGTCAAGAATCTTGACTGGTTTTTCTTCATAAGAGATATTCCCTTCCAACTGAACTACCTCTGGGCTCAAAACATGAGATGGATCTGGCATATACTTTCTCAACATCGAAACAAGAAAAACATTGTGTACCTGAGATAAACTCATAGGTAAAGCCACTTGGTATGCAACTGATCCAACTCTCTCCAAAATTTCATATGGTCTAATGATCCTTGGACTCAACTTTCCTTTCTTACCAAATCGCATCACACTTTTCCATAGTGAAACTTTGAGAAAAACATGATCACCTACCTCAAAAGATAGATCCTTCTTCCGGTTATATGCATAACTTTTCTGTCTAATCTGAGCTGTTCTCATGTGTTTCTGAATCAACTGAACTTTTTCTGCCATGTCTTCTACTAATTCTGGTCCAATCAGCTTCCTTTCACCCACTTCATCCCAAAAAGCTGGTGTTCGACACCGCTTCCCATATAATGACTCAAATGGTTCAATCTGTATATTGTAATGATAACTGTTATTATAAGAAAACTCAACCAAAGAAAGATGTTGGTCCCAATTTCCCTGATAATCAATCGAACAAGCACGTAGCATATCCTCCAAAGTCTGAATTGTTCATTCTGACTGCCTATCTGACTGCGGATGAAAAGCTGTACTAAAATTTAATTCAGTACCCAATGACTTCTGAAGGCCTTTCCAAAGTTACAAGTAAACCTGGGATCACGATCAGATACATTGGAGAGTGTAACTCCATGCAACCTGACTATCTCTTTAAGATACAATCGAGCATGTTTATCTAGGGACAAAGTATCTCGAATAGGAAGTAAATGAGTAGATTTAGTTAATTGATCAACAATAACCCAGATTTCATTATTACCATGAGATGTACTAGGTAATCCCACAACAAAGTCCATGGATATATTTTCCCATTTACACTATGGCACTGGTAAAGACTAAAGCATCTCTTTTGATAACTGCCGCTCTACTTTAACCTACTGACAAGTCAAACACTTCACAGTAAAATCAGGAATATCTCTTTTCATTCCACCCCACCAGTAATACTCCTGCAGATCTATGTACATCTTAGTACTTGCAGGATGAACTAAAAATGGGGAACTATGAGCCTCACATAACAACTCATTCTTCAACTGTGAATCACTAGGCACACATAATCTCTTACCAAATCTCAAAATACAATCATTATCAATGTTGAATTCAGGAAACTTACCCTTCTGAACCATATCTACCTTTTTCTGCAACTCGCTGTCTTGATTCAGTGCTTGCTTAATTCTGTCTGATAGAGAAGATTTCACTGATACCTGAAACCAAACACAAGGACATCTTACACCAACAACTTCTTTTCCAAATTTCATCAAATACTTAACCAAAGTATTACGTTACAAACGCAACATTGTTAAGGATGCATTACTTTTTCGACTCAACGCATCAGACACTTTATTTTCTTTTACCGGATGGTAATGAATTGTAAAATCATAATCCTTGATTTATTCAAGCCATCTCCTCTGTCTCATGTTCAATTCTTTCTGAGTGAATATATACTTTAAAATTTTTTGATCAGTATATATTTCACACTTTACTCCATACAAATGATGCCTCCAAATTTTTAGATAAAAAACAACAGCAGCTACTTCCAAGTCATGTGTAGGGTAATTTACCTCATGAGTTTTCAACTGACGTGAAGCATATGCAATTATCTGATCATTATTCATAAGGACACAACCAAGTCCCTTCAACAAAGCATCACTGTATATAACAAACTCACCATTCCAGGAAGTACCAAAACTAGAGCATTCACCAATATTCTTTTCAACTCCTGAGTCAACTGAGCCATCACTGCAACAAACTGTTTAGTTCTGATTCTGACCATCTCAGGATACTGATTTGAAAGTTCATTTCCCTTTGTATGCCTTCCCAGAAAAGTTGTTCTGTTTCCTCTATTAAAGACCATTCTTAACAGAGAAATATCATAGGCGAAGCTACATGGTAATCATCTAATGCTATATCATTTCAATCATACCATAAATTATTTTATAATTTAACACTTTTCTAACTCCTAAAGTTGTCTAAATCGACCTCTGATACCAACTATAAGGCACCGGCCATAAACCTTACTTAATATTGAATTAAATGAATAATTAACATTGAGGATCTTTTCAGGTTTAGAGTTTTATAGAATTAGGACATAACCATTACTTCTCAAAAGATTACAATGTAGACACTTCTACTAAGTTTCCATAAAATAAAAACTCTTAAAAAGAAACATGTCTAGTTCTATGTTTTGTATAGCATGACCTTCCCTTGATCCCATCCTTGACCCTATTCCACATTAAGTCTTGTGAAAAACATTTCCAAAAACTTGGGGTGAGCATAAAAAGCTCAGCAAGGGATACACAAAGAGTGAAAAACGTTAGTTTATCAAAACAACAAGTAAACCATGTATACATTATCAAAGTAATAATTTTCACCTTTATGAAGAAGTATAAACTATTCACTGTATAAAATATCATTACTTACCCTTTTGTAACCAAAATATTACCATAAAACCCATAAAAGAACACATAAAATATAAAGGTATCTTGGGACACAAACCTACATAAATGGAATAACCATATGTTCGACTTCCACACATATCACTTAATGGAATAGCCATACAGCCGACTTCCATACCCAATAAATTGGAGGTTATAACGTAACCACCCGTCCTGGTATTCACGACACCAGCCGTCCTATAGTTTATCATGTAACCACTCGTCAAATTTCCAAGTACCATTATAAAATCATAAGATATAAAACAAATATAATGGAAAGAAAACATTTCCACACTTTGATCACAATATATCTCTTAAATATATTGGCATAAAAAATCCATTATAAAAACCATTTTCAATTCCAAAATACTTAATAGAGTATATGGTATTTATTTCATTTAAAAAAACTTTACGGTTTATTGAGGAAGCCAAAGACCAAATAATACTCGCAGCGGCGGAAAAGGTTGTTGTCACTGCATACGTTAAAAGAAAAATTCCTTTTTTCGTTTAGTAAAACGATTCATAGAAAAAGATTCCTTTTTTATTAAAGTAAAAGTAAAAGGGGTTTATACACCATATAAAAGAACGAAATATGCCTCAATGAAAGGAGATTGAGACGAAGTCCCTTACCTCGGGTCCAACTTGACTCGATCGTTCTTTAACGTCCTGAATAATAAAATTGAGTTAATTTCTACTTTCTTAAGAACCTTTTTCATGTTAATTATTACTTTAATATCACTTATTACCATGTTATAATCATTATGTAATCATTTAAGTTAATAATGTTTGTTTTGTTGATACTTGGTTCTTAAGTCGAAAGTGGACTTCATATAATTACATGTTGTTCGTGTGGTCAAAGGTTCATTATATCCCGAATGATATTCATGATTTGGATATCATATATATCATATATATCCAGAATATACATGAATTTATATTATTACATAATCATTTAGAGGTAATAAATGAAATGCACCGTTCATGGAGACGGTAAGCCGTACGTACGCATGACTGCTCCTTTCAATTCTATGTCATATTAATGGAATTAAAACTAAATGAGAAGTATGTATATTTTAATTCAAGAATTATATTCATAATATAGATGTAACATAAATCATATATATCCATTAAATATATGTACTTATAATAGTACATTACATTTGGGGATAAGAAATGAAATGCACCATTCATGGAGACGGTAAGCTGTACGTACGCATGAACGCTACATTCATTTCTATATCATAATTTAATGGAGTGAAATAATAATGATAAAAAGGTATATTATAATTTCAGTATAATATCATATATAATATTATTAAATCCATCTTTTATACGCCCCACGTATGGCATTAACGAATCAATTCACTTTGAGGGGGCTGTAGACCGCACTTCCTAAAATGAAATTATCGTGTTTAACCACAATTAAAACCATAAAGGTGTGCCTTAAATAAAAAAATAAAGAGGCTTAAGGAAAACATAAACATATTATATATCATATATAAATATAGTGACATCTTAATGGCCACATATAAGGTGTTAGAAGAATATTAAACAATCATCGTTTCGTGAGGCAGAAATTCGCCATCTACAGAAATAGTATGTTCTTTAACCATGAGATGAAGGTGTGTATAAGTGTATCTTGAATTATTCTTATAACAACATCCTAGTATATTTAAGATACTGCAGTTGTTACAAAATAAATGAATAAAAAGAGTTTAGGGGGTTGGAGAAGCAAAATAAAACATAAGAACACAATAGAAAACACAACCTTTAAAAAGGGTAACTCTTTTTGATTTGAGCTCAAAGGCTTCTTTAGGCAGACTTCTGCCCAATGTGAGGCTTCTAGGAGTAATAGAGGGATGTGGAGAGACAAAATGAGCAGGGTTTGGCCGAGCCAAAGGCTTTCGAGGTGTGGGTAAGGAGGTAGACGTGGGGGCCTTTTATAAGAGGAGAGGAGGGGAACTCTTGGAATGTTATAAAAGATTACTTTAATATAAAATGCTTTTCAGATTTTAAAAGTCCCAAATTGATATAATTATAGGATAAGATGATAAGGGTTCGAAATATACTCATTGAATAGGTCTCTGAAATGTTTAAGTCTTATATTTTACAATATCTTTTCATTTTATTTAAATCGTTTATTAATGAGGTAATCGCTACATCATCATGGTGTCATAAATAATTTAATTTATATAATTTAAAAAAATTATAAAAAAAATATCACGATGTAGTAAATATTTTTAGATTTCTAATTAATATTTATAGTCAAAACTCTGACTTTTATAACCCCATTAAAAATTGTTTTAGTAAAACAACTAATGTTTGAGACATTTTTACTTTAACATTAAATAAAAAGATATTAATATCATTTTCCTTCCAAAGTGGCTCTATGGGGTCCCCATGTTGACCCATGGATTGTCTGGGTCTGCCATGACACATCCAATAAGGGTAGGACATGTTTCATGTTCATTTTATATTATTAAAACATTATTTTTACCTTAAACTACACTAATTACCTCTAATCGCGATTAAAAACATAAAGGTTACTATTCACCAAAAAATTATTTTAATCCCATTGAACCACATTTTACATCCTAATGACAACCATGTTTGTCAGAATTTTGAAATTCAAAACACAGAGGTGGTAAAATTTCATTTAAATGGAAAATCATTTTTTATAATTACAACTTAGTGGTTTCACTTTTCATCAAAAACTGAATTTTTTAAGAAAAATACCAAAACATCACCCTAAGCTATATTTGATATTCTCGATTCAAAAATGATGTCCATTTTAAGAAATTCAAAACATATAAGTTACATTAATTAATTTAATAATTAATCCCTGCTGTCACAGCAAATAGCATGTTTTTATGAAACAATAAGTATCAAAAGATTGACACTAGTTTAAGTCCAATATCAAAATGAAATTAATTCCAATGACCAATATTGGATTAAATGGTAAAAATATATTCTTATCTCAAAATGTTATGTAATACTATAAGTACATATATACAATGGATATATATGTAATATATTACATCAAAATTATGGATATCATTCTGGAATTATAATATATATATATATATATATATATCTTATTTTGTTTTAATTCCATTAATATGACAAAAATTAAAGTAGCATTCATGCGTACGTACGGCCTACCGTCTCCATGAACGGTGCTTTTCGTTTTTTATCTCCAAATGATATGGAATAGTATGAAATGAATATTTACTGGATATATATGATATTTTAATCATTAATACTATTCTGGAAATTATTTACTTATAACTACATGAGCAATCTTTTTTTTAAACAAGTTCAGTTTTGACTCATGTACCAAACATCGGCAAAAACGTCTGATATGAACTAACATTATTAAACAATTATTATAACATTATAATATGTGATATGAACTGAATAATAATCTATAAAGGAGGTACTTAGGAAATTATTAATTGACCAAAGTTTATTATTCAGGAATATAAAGAAACGAACAAGACAAGTTGGACTTGAGGTAAGGGATCCTACTCCTCTCTTTCTTTTTAAGTACACTCTTTTATGTCATTCCTTATAAGATCATATTTCTTGTTATTGGGATGTTCTTTTATATTACTCTTACTATAATTTTTATGTTCATATGATGAGAGACCATATTCTCTCTCATCAATCCATTTTGGAAGTTTCGAGTGGCGCCGTTAGGCTGCCGAATTTTCATAAGAGATCTAACCTCTCTCTTTCTCTTTAAGTACTCCCCTTTATGTCACTTATTTTAAGCTCCTATTTGTTATTATGGGGGATGTTCTTTTATATTCCTCTTTCTTTACATGTTTTTTTAATGTGATGAGATACCCTATTTGATCTCATCAATCCATTTTTCGAAGTTTTAAGTGGCGCCGTTAGGCTGCCGAGTTTTCGTAAGTGATTTTTCATCTCACTTTTATTCCTGTGAGATTTATGCTACATTTGCCACAATTTCCTTTGAGTGGTGTATGTAATGACCATTATTTTACTCATTGTGTAATATTCTTTCATTAATGAGTATTTACATCAATGATGTATTGTTCTTCTTTCACGGGGTGTATGTTTAGAAAGATACTCATGTCGGGAAGGGAACCTTTAACCCTCCTCTTTTTAAAAGACTTATTTTGCTATGTCTTTTAATTCACATAATATTATTTTGGGATATGTTCCTCTATATCCTTATTGATGTAAATTTTATGTCCAAGTGATGAGATACCCTTTTTATCTCTCATCAACTCTTTTTCTGAATTTTGAAGTGACGCCGTTAGGCTGTCTAATTATTGAAAGGGAACTTCTTAACCCAATTTCGATTCTTTGGGATATGCTTGTACTCCTTGAATATGTCGTTCAATGAATATGTGTGAATAACCTCTGATTGTTTTACACTTAATATCCACTTATATTTGGTGTATTAGTTTGTCACACATAATTATGTAATTGATTTATCCTTAATCCAAGGATACCATCTTTGTATGGGACTTCTTCTCAATCTCCTTTCATTGAGGAGTATTTTTTTTATACACAACCTTATTTTATACGGTGTATAAACCCCTATGAATTTTACATTTTTTTGAAAGCAATATTTTTTTATACAATCATTTTACTAAACGAAAAAAGGGAATGTTTTGTCATACGTATGCGGCGACAATGACTTCTCCGCCGTCGTGACCATTATTTGAGTCTCGGCTTCCTCTACAAGCCATACCTTCTTTTTATAAGAAAAATAAATACCATGTTTTACTTTTCTTTTATTTTGGTATTGAAAATGGTTTTCATAATGTTTTTATATCAATGTTTTGTATTGATATCTTGTGATTGAAAGGTGGAAATGTTATGTTTCCTTTATGCATGTTTTATGTGATACGATTATGTTTAGGTTCTTGGGAATTATTATGTAAACGGGTGGTTCCGTGATAAACTATGGGAGGGTGAGCCCGATATAGCTCTCCAATGCATTGGGTAACGCGAAGGAGTGAAACGTTAAGGTTTCTCCGAAGAGATTTAGGGAATATACTGTGATGGGTATTCCAAACATAACCAAGAGGGTTACTCCCTACATAAGAAAGTCATGAATGCCTCAAGTAACCTTTTATGTCTTATGTTTTCTATGATTTATTCATGGTTTGATGAGGTATGTTAAAGTGCCTATGTTTTATGGGTAAAGTATGATTTCATTCTTATGTATATATGAACTCATGTTTCCTTTCCATATTTTTATAACCCTTACTGAGCTTTTTATGATCATCCCAAGTTTTTGAAATGTTTTTCACAGGTCAAGGGAAAGGTACATGATGTGATGATAGTGTCAAGGATGTGTCAAGAAAGAATCCATGTTTTATTTTCAATATGTTTCCGTTGATGGGAAGAATGAATACTGTCTTTTATGTAACCACTTTGTTTAAATGTGGAATGTAATGCAAGTTTCATTATCTAATTCTCTAAAACTCTAAACCTAAAAAGATCCTCAATGTGTAATCTTGAAATAACTCAAGATTAAGTAAGGTTTAAGGATGGGGCCTTATAGATACATTTTTTACATTTTATAATTTTAAATTTTAAATTTTTAATAGAAAAAAATTCTTTAATTTCTACCCCTACACATAGAATGGTAGTAACCACAATGATTAAGAAAATATATTTTATAAGAGGATTAAGAAAATTAAATGAGTTCCAAAATAAAATGGGAAATAAAAATATTGTATAATGTCACTTGGTAGTTTGATAGCAAGGTGTTAAGTTAGATAAGGTAATGCTAGATGGTCTAGAAGGTGGGGAAAGTATAGATTAAAAAATATAATAAAATAATTTTTTTAATTAAATTAATTATAAAAGATAATTATTATTGGTAATTAGTCGTAGAAAAATTAAAAAAAAACAAGGTTGTTTTTAGTGTAGTTTGGATCAATGTTTTCCAAATATAATCTTATACCTCTTTACTCGGAGAGAGATACATGTGCACTAAAAATGATTTTTGGTAGGAATCAAAACCCGATTACAGAATCCTTTTCTAGTAGAGGGATAACCATGACACCGACTTTTTTGTGGGGAGTCACAACCCTTACAACCGTAATTTAGATTGTTTGAGTCACTACCTAAATAGTCCTGACATTACATATAGGGAGTCACAACCCTCAAATACTTAATTTATAATATGGTATCTACAAACCTAGTATGATAAGAATATATAACTATTTAGTTTTTAAATCATAAATATAAAAAATAATGTGGGTGTGAGGGATGGGAAATAGTTTTACAGACTCAAGAAACCAATAGATGAAGTAATAAACAATAAAAGTGTATCTATTGGTACTTGATAATTGGATAGACACATCTCTTAATGGAAATATAAGTGAAATAAGAAGTAATCAAACACTTGACAGATTTTCTAGGTGATTAGATAGGGTATCACAAACATTTCAAATGTATAACAGGCTCAATTATCACAGCTTGGTTCTTGAGGAAAAAATGAGTATCAAAGAGGAGGACAACCGATGTAATCCTTGAAGTGTCCAGACAACATTAAATTGGATCTATAAAATATAACTAAAAAAATAATATATGGTTAAATAAATTCTAATTAAAAAATTGTTTAATTATTCAGGAGAGATAAAATTATTGTGCAGAATAATCACAACCAAAAAAATTTGAATTAAAACTAAATACCAATTAAAATATATTTGAGTTACAAGATAAATGATAATAATAATTCAAATAAATCTCATAATAATTATAAGACTATTTAAGAAAAATATTAAACACAATTTTATTTAATGAATCATATAATTTAAAATAATTATTATTATACTATAACAAATGTAATGCAAGGTGATTGAGAATATTGGATGTCATTAAATAACAATTTATAAAATAATCATTCAATGACACTGGCATAAAATATAAAAGAATAAATATTACATAAATATGTGGTATGTGATACATAACAAAAATGAAAAAATTTAGTAACATTTAAAAACACTTTAAAATATTATAATAACACATCACTTGACATAAATATAATGTATATTAATTTTATAAATTAATAAAACACATAAAAGAATTAAAAAATTCATATTTTTCAACAATGTATAAAAAGTCATTATCATGAATAAATATTCACTAGATGTAGAAAAATTAATAGCATATGGTGGAAAAATTGAGTCGCTATTGTAAAATAATTTTATTCACCATTATATTTAATAACTTTACCTAGTGTGGGAAAAATAAATTTACCAACCGTTAGCTTTAAATTTTGAGAAGGAAAAAAATAACCCACCATTGGATTTTAGAAAGAAACCCAACATTAGAGAACAAGGAGGAAGCCACTGTTGACTGTGAAAATAATCCACTGTTGGGTGTCGAAATATTTGGAAAAGGAAATATTAACACTTCTTGGGAAACACATTCAAGATCCACTATTGGGTATATGAAATTTTTGAAGGAAGTATTAACCCACCAATGGCATGAAAATTGAGAATCCACTTTTTGAAAATCAATAAAGGAACTATCATTGAGAAAAAAGAGAAAAGGAAGAAATGAAATACTATTGGGAAAAATGGAAAAATAAGAAGTGACCTACCATTTTAATAAAAAAGGGAGAAAACATCAAAAAACATCATTTAAGAAAAAAAATCATCCAAATTTGAGTTTAGGCTTCATTCAAGAGAGATTATATTGAAGTAGAATCAGTGTAAGGAGGAAGAGGCTGATTCCATGATTTCTAGTTGAAGGAGAGGAAGTCTCATGGAATATACAAAGAGGAAAGTGGATAGAGGTAGAAGATAATGAATATTTTTTTGACATTTTTATTTAAAAATAAACACAAAAAATTAGATGAATTTTTAATATATCTAAATTAATGAATTAGTATATGGTAAATATTAATTAATTGAAGATAATTTTTATATCATTCCAACTCATCAATGATATCTTAATTCAGATAAGCATTTAAAGCAATAAGATAAAAAACAATGAAATCAATATTTGGTTACTATAGAAAGTGTTGAAGTAATTAGGAATAAATTTTAGGTTTTGAAGTGATATTTTAGTAGTATTATATTATTGAAAGAAATTAATAAAAACTTTTTAGTTTTTTAACAAAAACCTCTTATCAATTCTTATTGGAAACAAATGATATATCAAAGAAAAAAATTATTTTCAATTATGGAAAATTCAGAATTGAAGATCTATTGCAATATATTTAGACATACGACACAACACTTAAACAATAAAATTAGAACATAATTTATTCTAATGAAATTAATATAAAAGAGTCGGATTTCAAATGGGACATATTTTGAAATAATACTTTTATTAATGTGTGATTTATAAATAAAATATAGAAGAAATATTTAAGAGTTGATTGTATTAAAAACATTAATTGAATCCAAAAACATTAATCATGCTTGGGATTAAATTTGAACATTTTATAGACTGAATAAGATGATTATGTAGTTTAATAAAAGTTATAAAAGCTTGTTGTAGTTCATATGAGATAAGAATTGTACAATTAGGATCATACCAACACATTCTATAACTAAAATATAGAGATGTTTTAAAAATAAATTTTTCTACAAAAAATGATAAAAGGGTTTGATGTATTTGAAAACATAAAATAACACGAAATAAATCAAAATAGAAATACATACAATGACATGAACAAAAAAGACTGTAATGGTGAAACCTACTCATCCATTGATCTTTATGTCACTCATAGGCTCCTCGTAATGGATGGTAAAATGGGATTGAACATATAGATATAGATTATTTTACTAAAAAAACACAACCTCAATAGTCCCAATGTCTCACAGTCTTGCTGAATTCAATGAGGATTTCCTCTCAACTTGAATATTTTCCTTTTACCATATATTTATGTACATATATATATATAAGTGTATATAAATTTATATAATTTCGATTATGAGAGTAGGATAGGTTATAGGTTCATTGTAGGTGTTTTCTACTATTATTATCAGGTTTTGGGTTGGAGTCCTGTAGTAGAGTTTTAAGCTTTTAACCTACAACCTGACCTTTTAGAATATTTGTTTTTCAATTCATTTTTTTAAAAAAAATAATTTAAGAAAACCCAAACATAGAAAAAAATAAAAAAATTACCAAAAAATGAGTTTCCAACCAAGAAGATCTTAGTTTAAAGTCATTGTATAGAATTTTACCCCTAATTGTAAACTGTTTTCTTAGTCATAGGTTGCCTCAATTAAATACTCCTTAGTTTCACATTCTCTAGAATGATTCTATGAATAGTTTCATCATGTCACTATTTTCTAAAAATATTTGACCTTTAGTGGGATCCTAAATCTCCATAACCCTATTTGGGTACACATGATGCACTATGTAGGTCCCTAACAATCTCAACCATAACTTTCATGGGTATAGATGATGTATGGAACTATATTTGAGAACATGTTTCACAAATAATAGGTGATTTGTTTAAACACTAATTTCTTGGTTTTTCTTTCACCGATCCTTTATTGATCAGTCATTTTTTACATTCCCCCATATTAAGTTCCTCAATTTTATTATGGTTTGAATTCCTAATTGTTCAACTGAATGAGATGTCAAAAATCAATTTCTTTATTTCCCAAAAGACCTTATTCTCAATATGTAATTGTAAATGGAATTATTTTCTATAAAAAAATGTATTTTTATAATCTTAGGATTGTTTTGAATGAACTCCAATACATCCAATGCGCTTCAACATGTTTCTTAGACCAATCATTCCAAGAGGTATGAATTTTTTTTCATGATTTCTATAATTTATCTATTTTAAAAATTATCCTGAAAATTGTTTTAAATGTATTTATTAGTGGAATTTTTTTAGATATCCCATAAAAATATATGAGTTCCAAAGAATCATTGATTCAAAAACGGGTTCCCTGATCACTAATAATGGCCCAAGGAACACTAAATCATTAAAATATGTGTTTATGGAGTAATAAAATCATAGATTGATGGACATTGGAATTTTTAGAAATAGACCCAACCCATTTTGATACATAGTCAATAAATATATGAATGTAATTTTATCCCCTAGAGTTTTTAAATGATCCTGGAAAATAAATTCCACAACAATGAAAAACTTATACATTTAGAATAGTAGTATGGGGAATTTGATTACCTTTTTGTGATGCATCTGAGTTTTTGATATCAAGGATAAAATTGATATAATTTATAGAATTCATTAGAGAGGTGGGGATAGAATAAACCTCTTTTAAGGACCTTTTAAATGGTTTTTATTATGAAAAAGTTACCTCTATAATCCTTCCCGTTATGGAATTTGAGAAGAGACACTTCCTCGAACTCTTGAACAAATCTCTTAATTATATTATCATGAAAGAAAATTTATAAAAATGGAATGTTAAACACATAGTGGTAGACATAAAAAATCAATTTCCCATATCTTGAGTCTCTATGATTTTTGGAATGATACACAAAACCATGTAGTTTCCTATGTCATAACACCATAAATAGTCACTGATATAATAGATATACCCATCCAAGAATGAATTAGAGATAAAAATATAGGTCAATAATCGTTGAATTCTAAACTAGAATGGTGATCAATCATAATAATTTCAACAAACTATTTTCCTAAATTGTAATATCTTATTCATGAAGGATACATACCCACCTAATCATTATATCATTAAAATTTATTTTTTGGTAATAATATTTCAATATAGAATGATAGATGAAAATAGTGATGGGGGATCCAAAGAGATATAGACATAAATTCTCAAAGGTAAAGAAATTAGTAAAATATTATATCTTAGTGATTGTTTAATTTATTGTTTTATATTTTAATGTGATTATAGCATAATAAATGACAAATTATTGTTTAGCCCATTGATTTCATAAGAAAAATTTTATGGAAAAGACACTCCCATCACAAATGTGTTTGAAAAGAGTGTTCCAATGGAGAGATTTAATGATGGATGGAGAGATAAGGCATGAAATGAGTGTGGTTAATGATTACTCATATATTTAAAACCTATGGAAAGGATCATATTTGAATAGAAAAGAACAAAGGGTTATCAATAAGAACTGATGTTCCTAATGAACCTTTTATACTATCCATTATTTACTTTGAAGGAACATACTTCATTCATAGTTTATATTTAATGAAGGTGATGAATGATATATATAATGGATTTATAACCATTAACCCTTGTATCATAGAACATATTCCCAAAATTTATTCCATTAATTTTCATGGAATTGTATTCTTTCTAGTTTAGGTTGAGATTATTATCCTCACATCGAGACAACACCATCAAAATATCTATCCAGAACCCCTAAAATGTACCCCCAATGATAGAGAATTAATCCATGAAGAAATATAAATACTAATCCACCATGTTAGGTAATATTCCTATCATGCATTTTGGGAAGCTACTTGGGTATTTACACAACCCTAAGGTCTTTTACTTGAATTCAAAAGGGACGAATTGAAAAGTGAAATTTATTTTTCAATGATCTTATAAGGAGACCTCAATTTGACAGTATCTTGAGTATAAATATAGGAAATAGTAGAACAAATTCCATACCACTAACTAATGTACATTAAAGTAAAGGGAAAAGGGAAATAATCTTGCTTAGTACATGATTTTAGCATCCTATAATTGATACACACTCTCTATTCACTACTCCTCATTTTGGGGTTAAGGTATCCATCCTTATTGGTAATCATAGAGATTAAAGACTTTAATGGAAGCACAGGTTTTATGATTATCCAATCACTCTCATAAATAGGGAATATGATATTGATGTTAAAAAATATTAAATGTTCCTTACATACCAAATCCATGAAATTGGAATTGAGTCTCTACTGGGGTTGACAGAATGGTTTAAAATCGGTTTTTAGAAAACTTATATGGGTAATAATGATTGATCTATTCCCCATAATATCATAAAAGGACCATCCAAATTTATTACTATACCCTCTACAAATATCCAATGAATTTCCAATTTATTGGATTCTAGATAATAAGTGATTTCAATAAAAAGTGTTTGATTGTCCTCTATCAAATCCAAACTATGTGAGGTAGGAATGAACATAAATTAAAGCCCATTAGGGTTGAAATTTTTAGAAGAATATGGATACTTTGAATTAATATCTATTTCTTTTACCAAATTTATAAGCCAAAATAAATCCTTTTGTTCTGAAGTTTTACCTAGAAAATTATAAAGATCCGAGTTAGGAATGGGAATAGAACCAATGTTTACACTCTCTCCAATGGTTTAATTCAGTTGAGATCATGATAAATCATTAAATTTTCAATATAAAATGGATTTAAGACAAGGAAAACGTTTACCTCATGAGGAAAAAGGAATTAAATCGCAACTTTTGTTAAATATACTTGAAAAATTCCTTGATGTTACTATAGTTCACTTTCCACCAAACCTATCCAATTAACCTCCTAAAAATCACCATCATCCCCTATTTTGGAGTTTTAATTATAGATGTTTAGATCAAATATACTATTCCAAAGGATTTAGGTATTGTTTTCATTCCTTAATCAGATGAATGATCTAATTGTTTCTAGGAAGGGACAACCAAGGATTATCAGAGGTCTCTTCATAGTTTCAGAGATTGAATATTATCAAGGAAAATAATATCGATAGTTTTGATGAATTTCTCAAAACATTTAAGAACATCAATTTAGATTCTCTAAGAAAATTGACCAATACATTAATAATTTTAATGAATTTCATATGTGGTACAAATTTCTTCAAGAACTAAATAACAATACACATCATATGGAATGAGGTTGACACAAGAACCTATATCTCATATGTTTAGACTCCATTTTTCATTCCTAGTTCAACTTTGACGTATGAATATACTAGGTAACTCAACTTAGGAGGCATAGTTACATATATTGTGGAAATCACCTTAACAACTAGATATAATTGGTTTTTGTGTCAGACCATCCTTTTGAATGTGTAGTGTTTTTTCACATTCTGAGAGTTAAAAGGTATGGTTTGATTTTCTTTGATAATGGGTATGCTCAATGTAAAATGTGATAACATTTCCCCCAATGTTTCATTTAGTTCATGATTTGATATTCCAATCATGTATTTTGGGAATGGAACATTTTTTTGTACTATTTGGGAAAGTGTAGTTTCCTACACATTTTAATTACATTTTTTGATTTTAATTATGTTTCATTAGAATTAACCTGATTTTGAGGAATAATTTTTTTGGGATGGTTGGTTAAGTAATATCCAAATATTAACCACATTATAGGATGGTCACTACTTTGAATTTTTCAAGATATGATTTTTGATAGTAGATTCTCCCCTTGAAGTTGGTAAATGGCTATCCTGGGTAAGAATAGGTTGTTTTCTAGTTAAAATGGTTTAAAATTCTTTATTAATGGATTACAATTATGAATTAATACTTTTAATTTTTTATAAATCATTCATGTAATGGGATAGGGACTTCTTGGGTAGGGTTTTGTGTTTTTTTATTTCCCTAGGTGTATGTTTAGGAAGTTAGATGGGATATTGAATACATTTTTGTATGAATTATTTGAATTGGATGGGGAATGTTTTTATTACACCAATTTTAGTAGAAAATAATTATGGGTAAGATAATTCAATATAGGG
The DNA here is from genome assembly GCA_963277665.1 of Viscum album. Classification (NCBI taxonomy): domain Eukaryota; kingdom Viridiplantae; phylum Streptophyta; class Magnoliopsida; order Santalales; family Viscaceae; genus Viscum; species Viscum album. The sequence goes on from CAUJRU010001589.1 coordinate 20,509, forward strand.
TAGGGATTAGGTCATTATTGATGATTGGGTTATTAGTTGGGTTTTTGGTTAACATTCTTATGGAAGAATGTATGGTCATTTTATATTTGATTGATATTTTTACAGTACTATAGCTTCTTAATTATTATATCACTGACCTACATTGGTGATCCTCATAATAGAACATCCTTAGTGTAAGGAATGGTTGCATAGTTGATAGTATTATGGTCATTTTTTCACAAATTTCACAACAAGTGTAATAAAATAGTATTTTTTTGACATTCCTACGATCTATCACCTATAATTACCTAGATAATGAATAAAGTGTAGCACTATAACTTTATTAATAAAAAAGAGTGTGGATCCACTAGTTTTGGGAGGCTTTACAATGTAGGTAAATATTTAACATTTTTTATTCTGTTCAGGTAGAAAATATAGATACTCATAAGCACCATTTAAGGAATATCTTTTAAAGGACTGATTTAACATCATGTGAATGATCTCTTTAATTTAGGTCCCTAACATTTCGTATAATATATGAACATGTTTTTTAATTGATAATGCTGGGTGACGTACCATTTTGGGCGTGTCTTTGAACCTTTCTCATGTTTCATAAAATTACTTTACTTTTTTCAATAATGTTTTGATACTTTTTTAAGTGAAATAATTTATTGATGATATGATTATTTTTTATTGAATAATTTTTGAAATTCATTCAAATAAAGGATTAATCTTAGTCTTATATTATCTCACCAATTCATTGATCAATGATTTAGTGTAATAGGAAAGAGCATCATCCTACATGACTCATATTGGTGTGTTGGGCACAAGGTTTAAACAATGTTGTCGAAGTACTTAACATGAAGGTATGGAGTTTCAAAATTCATCCCATGAAAGGATGGAAGGTGGTTTAGTAAATAGGTTTTAAAGGCATAGTTTTAATCTCTTAAGAATGAATTTATAATGCATGAGGTCTCATTGGTCCAAGAATGTGTGAGGTAGAAATTGAGGGTATGATCGACCACATTCCCATGTTTTGGGGATACTTGATTATGATATCAATTTTGGCTCATTCCATGGAATTTGATAGGGTTTCATGGAAGTCCCTTAATTGTAATGGCCTCAATTTTAGAATATACATTTTTAGGAATATTAGCATCTAATGGGAAGAGACCCCTAGATTTCGTTTGTGATTGAATTCCCAACCCCAAAAATATCTCGTCAATCTAGTCATCTTGAATTTCAAATAGTATAGGAAAATATGTGCTAAAAATATTGGAAATGGGAAAATATAAGGGAAATTGAGTTAGAATTGAGAAATGGTGGAGAATATACAGCTTTTTGAAAGTGACTTGCTTGGGTCCTAGGGAAACACCTTAAATTTTTGTCTCTTATAAATTTACCAAAGTTTAGGGTTGAAGTGGTGTATTTTAGTTTATATAGGGTCATAAAATACTTATAATCCTAGAATAAACCAACATATATAGATTTTTTAATGTGTGGGTTGGTCTATAAATTGTGTTATTTTGCATTTGGTTTGAATGGATTACTAAAACAAGGATGGAAAAAGTGAATTAAATTAATGGTAATGAGTGGATCCTATGTTATTAATTAGGGATGATTGAATGAGTTTATTTTTTTATTTTAGTTTCAATAATTCAAGAATTATATAATAAATTAGATATGTACCTCTATATAACAACAAAAATTATTTCTTTTTATTTAATTTGGGTTGCCAAGATCAGCCACCCAAATTATAGAGAAGGAAGTCAAGTTATAGGGGACTAATGTAGTGGAGTATGAGGGAATAGACTTTTAATATTTTCACTCCTTCATGGTGATGTGATCCCAATATTAATGAAGAAGAAATCAGACCATCCTGAGTGGCTTCAGAAGCATGGTAGTCATCCACTTTGTTTTTCTCACTCCACCCTTGAATAACGTTAAATTCATTTTTTATATGGTTAGTTCATTTTAAAAAATTGTAGGATATGATTTAGGGGTGGGTATGTGTCCCAAATATGATCTATTGACTATTTGGGAATCTATTTCAACTTCCAAAATCTTTATATTTTCCATACTGCATAACTATGACCTGTAAGAATGGTGTTGGCTTCAGCTGGGTGTGAAATGTAATTTATAAAGAAAACCATGAATGTAAATATGACATAACCTATGAAGTCATGCCCATTAACACCCCCATATGACACACATACTACACGATCCGTGAGTACTAATTTCTATAGCATTTCTTGGATGGTTCTAGTGGATCCATCTTCTAAAGGAAGGTTTGAGGGTGGTAGGGAGGGTAGTACCAGTGACTATAAAGTTTATGATTGAGGAAACAACGCCCCATTTCATGACCTTACAAACCAGGTTGATCACTAGGGTCCTAGTTTTGAAAACAATGGCCTTATTGTATCTAGAAAATCCCTCAAACTAAGCTATATTCCTCACCTTCCATATACAACAACTCCATGCAACAAGATAGATGAAATTCACTTCTTCTCAAATTTTTTAATTTAGCACCATGAAACTAGATATCAAGAAAGTTTTATCCCATAAAATATCATGTATACACCTTAATGATGCTTCTATAAGAAGGAAATACATTTGTCTCCCATTGACCATAGAAAAATATGGGATATGAGGTGTATTTTCACAGTTTAGTGTTGTAGTTTCACCTGAATGAATTGTGAATACCCATGCAATGGAAATTATCATTAGTGGATAAATTATGGATTATAACATTCCAGACTAGGAAGATGAAAATATCAAATATTTCCTTTCACTAGAAAAACTTACCCAAGTCATCCATCCTTATATACTTTCATGATATCTTGCTATAATTCTTATCCAAGAAAACACCAGATGTAGAACTAATGATAACACATTTTTCATGATTAATTGCAAAATAGATGAGATCAAAAAAAACACTACTAATATTTTTATGGGATGGATTAAATGATACCAGAGTACCTATTGGACTATCTAAAGGATATATTAGGGGATGGAAAAACTGGGAAACTGATCTTATTTCCAGTCCAATTCTATTTATAGAAGTTGATCTTTGCCGGTTTACCTATCTAACACCCTTGTATCTCTACAACTCGTATATGAGGTTGAATAATTTTCTAAATGATGTAAATTTTTCGATTTTCATATCCTAGAGAAGACTGAAAATTATTTCAATTAACACATCACCATATAGTCTAACCCTGAATAACTACACAAGCTTATTTTTCATGCATTCCATTCATTGTTTTAGATGTCATCCTATAATTGATTCCAACCTATATCTATGTACTGGTTACTATTTGTCATGAATCCCAATGGTATATACTATATAAATGTGATTCCCATATGAATGCAGAAATTTTGTTTTGAACACCTGATTCGATGGCTTTCAGCACATTACAAGCTGACAATACATGCACATGGATGGAGTAGAGGGCAGTGTTTACCGCTTCCATTCTTCCTATGAAAGATAAAATATGGATCTTATAGTTTCTAATTCATCTTTTAATCCTTATGAACACATTTTTAAAATTTTGAATATGTTTCCTTATCAATTAGATAGGAAATCCTAAATAGTTATTAGGAAAACACCTCCTGTGAATTATATGATTCGATTTTAGATCCTTTACTATCATTTATGGACACCTTCCCGAGAAGTATACACTAATTTTTAATCGGTTCACAATTTATCCACACCATTTAAAATATTCTTTAATTTCCTTTTTAATTACTCATATTGAGATCTTACTTCCATTGAAAATGTTGATTGATCCATCTGTAAACATGATGGGGAATACACCCTAAAAATGAAGCAAGTATCAAAATTATATAATACAGAATTGACAGAAAATTTTGTTGTTGTATTTACTGAGAGTGTCTTGAATCAATATTAATAGGGTATGATAAATAAGGTTACCTTTCCTAAATCGTTGAATAAATCTAATAAAGACAAATTTACTTTCAAAGAATGAAATAGACATCCTCATAAAGGTGAAACACCAATACAACATATCAATAAACCAATTGGAAAAGACTGTGAATGTGAGTTCCTTTATGATTAATGATCACTAAATCCAATAATTTGATTTTTCCATGTCTAAGTTGATTTATAGATTAGTTTCTACTTCCCTTTTCATTAAGTCAATGATTTTATCTTGAGCCAAACCAATGGAACCATTGATAGTTATTCCCTTAAAAAACCCTTGTTGTTCATCAAAAACCCTTCTATGAAGGTACTGAGATAGATTATTTTTGATCACACAAGACAGAATAATATATGATAAATTACACAATCTTATAATTATATAGTGATTCAATGAAGATGGGTCTTTATGATGGGAATGAGGACTAGGGAAATGGAACTCTCCATACAATGTATTATCCCACTGAGAAAAGTGTCATGCATAACTATCATGATAACACTCATTATAATTTCCTATAATGAAATATAGAAAGAACCAGAAAATACATATAGTCCTGGTTCTCTATCAGGGATGAGGAAGCCAAAGCCTCATGAATCTTATGCTTATAAAAAACAAAAATTAATCTATAATTATAATTATCATACACTATAGAAGGGACATCAGTGAATAAATCTTTATGTGCCATCGAGTAAACTCCCCACATGCGAGGGTTTGTACCATCCAGAAGATATTTTAAATGCATTTCAACAATCATATACACTATGCCATGATCATTAGATATTTTACTGTCATCCTCAAGAATGTGAGGGCTGATAATCTTTCACTTTTCAATGATGAAAGATTGGATGTATGTTGTGTTTTTATCAACTTCTCTCAGCAATTTGATCTTGGATTTCTCACGGTCCATGTGTTCTTGTTACCAGAGCTGTTCCACTAAGGATTTATTTTTCTAAACTAGATCGTTGAAGAGGAACTCATACCATCCATTCTCAAACTTAGTCTCCATTTGATCAATATCTATTTTTAGAGATTCAAGGTCTATAAAACAAGGTAGTTGATTCTTTATCCATGTATGAAGTTCATCATTGAGACACATCATCATGTTATGGAGACCTATCTATGAACTAACATGTATGGGATTAGACCATGATGAAGCTAATATCTGATTAAAATTAGGGTAAGAGGTCTATATTTGAGTAAATAATAAATTTCAAAATTTCCATTGTTTGGGTGACAGATTAATTTATATTATAGAGTGATCTAAGATTACTAGAGAGATATGGGAAACCATAACATCCTAGTAATAAGAGATGGAATGGTTGTTTTCTAGTCACCTATCAAGCCTACACTAGGTATGGTTGTTCCCCTTATGGTTATTGCACCATGTGTAATAGTCACTCACATACTCCAAATCCGGAATCCCATTATTGATATAAAATTGGAGAAATCAAGGCTTTTATAATGTGAGTAAGGATCACCTTCCTCCTTTTCTGATGGACCTAGGACCATGTTGAATTCTTTTCCCACGATCCATCAGAAGTACCGTTGGATGAGGGATGAGAGATCGAGCCAAATGACTCTATTACTTTTGTATCACACTTGGCATAGATGAATGTAAAGAAGAGGTGTTGGAATCCTTTTCTGATATTTATGGTTACAAAATAGTTTAAAGCATCAATGAGATCAATTAGAAATTTTTATTTTCAAAATATCAATATATGATGATTTTTTGGATCAACATGTATGAAGTTTCACACTCTTATTTTGTTTGATAATTATCCAATATGAGAGGATTATTGTTTTTATTCAGGAATCACCATATGATTGTAGTATTTTTTATGAGGATCATGATATAAGAAGTCTATTTTTTCCTAGGCACCTGGGCCCTAGTCATTCCTTATAAAGAATGAATTCATAAATTTATGGAGGTGATGGATTTAGAAACTTCCAATAAGGATGTATTAGGGTAGATGGTCCCGGAGGCTAGATGCATGGATTTTGACTTGGTTAAGATACTATTAATGTGAGAGGGGCTGAAGGTCATAGGGGGAAAAGTTTACAGTTCTTGGTGAAGTAGTGGGAGAATACAAAGTGAAGGGAAAACATTTGAGAGAAGAAGGGGGGGTACTAGAGGGTCTTCGGTAACCTGTAGAGAGAGAATGTGATGATGAATGGATTTCCATGCCCTTTACGTTAATTTGATGAATCATGAATATATGGGAAGTAATGGAATTTATGGTGATTAATGGTGGCCAGTATAATAGAATGGAGTTACTCAAATAACCCCTAGAGAGATGGGGAAGTGATGGGGGAGGAAGGAAGACATGCAGGAATAACATTCAATCCAATAGGTTTGATCATGGTGGTATGGCCAAACAGAGTGGATTATGGGATGTTGGGAGGAATAGAAGAGGAGAAGGGGATTGAGTGAGGGACTCGGGTTACCATAGGGGAGGTCACCATAGTATAAAATATGGTAAAACTTGTGGAAGCTTCACCATGTTGAGTGTTCATGGATGTAGAAGCACACTGCATGAAAGTAGAGTACAAGTGTCCTTTCAACTGGAATCCTGAGTAGAAATGTGTTAGAGAATAGGGAAATATCTTCTACGATTAAGAGATAGCGTTTATCATTTTGAGTAGAATGAATTCCAAGAAAGGGATGGAGAGGTCCACTTTAACAAAAATTCAAGCCATAGAGGAATTACGAATTCTTAAAAGTGAGCTCAAACACACACACTAAAGGGCTCACATCATCACTTATGGAGTAGAGAAAGGATAAATTCTAGAAGGATAGTGGGAGTCCTAGAGTGAACCCATAAGGATAAGTAGAAAAAATTGAAGTGCCACTTTCTACACATCCTAGTGGATTGTGCCCACAGTTTCACAAACTCTAACCTGGATAAAAGAATCACACAAAAGGAATTATAATTCAATGTCAAGATATTCACTAGAACATCAAAACCCAAAGATTAAACAAGGTTATAGATATAGGGTATTGGGGAAATTTAAAAAAACGAACCACTAAGGTCCATTTAGGAATAGATTTTGTCACCTAAAAAGATTCAGTTGGAATGTCGAGCACGAGGGATAGATCCACTAGACCTAGCCCAACCCACTCCATCAGGATCTCCAAGAAAACAAAAAAATAAAAAAACTCCACTATTGTGTAAATAATTTCATAATTGTTGGTATGAATGAATTGAAACCATGGAAAAAAGGTGTCATTAAATTATCCAGATGAGTATAACACAGGCAGAAAATTAATTTTTATTATGAAACTATATTAATTGAAATAGCTGGCATGAGAATGAATGTAGCTTACAAAAACAAAGTGATAACATATTATTACAATCAAAAAACCAAAAAAACCCTTAAATTCATTCACCACCATAGTATTAAATATATTTTTTGAATCCTTAGGTTAACCCCACAATATTCTAGTCCACCCCACTTAATTATGGTAGGTTTTGGATGGGGAAAATATAATTTAATATGGACATTCCACCCTCAACCAAAAATAGTTTTGAACTTCAAACCATAAAAATGATGTCTATAATTCATGATACGGATATTTGAGTGGGTCAAACAATAATAAATTTCATCCATGGTTTTATTTTAATTTCAATGATGATTTCATCCAACTTATATTTATATTCCTGAATTTTATTTATTAAAATAGAGGAATATTATTTTGGGCCATCAAATCTGGCCTAGAATTAAATAATACAGTTGGAGTGAATAGATTACCCCAAAAACCTCCAAAATAGCACATTAAATAGTTTACTGATGCAATATTCCAAAAATTCTAAAAGATTAGCTTTTATTCAATATCATATAAGACACACAACACCTAATGTCGAAAGGGATATAATATCTAAATTATTTATTGTATATTTAATATTTATAATAATTTTGACATATTTTATAACATGAAATTAATGAGATATAGAGTTATCTTTCATTATACACAAAAAATACTTTATTCTATAGCTTTTTTTACCCATAAGGCCGAGTTTTACCGAATATTATTTATATTAATATTTAATATAATAAGACTAAACCCAACCATTAAAATTATAAAATTAGAATAATGCTAACTAACTTATGAAATTATATATTATATATACCATAAATGTTTTTTACATTGATTCAATATATTTTACAAACAAACATTATGATCACACACAATATTAAACATAAAAACTGATATTTTTCTAAAGGAATTTTTGCCGCCTTTTATTGGTGAACCTATTTTAAATGACTTTTTTAGATATTTTATTGAATTTATATACATTTTTTAAAAAACATCATTTAAAAAATAGGACGAAAAAAATTATCCTAGTCTGATTTTTTGATATTTTTGGAGATGATTCATTTTTTTATTATTAAAAAATATTGAATTTTTATTTAAAAATGATTTTTCGTATAATTTATTTATAATTTAAAATTATATTTTTATATTTTTAATGATTAATTAGATCAATTAAAAGTGAAATAATCCAATTTAGGTATTTTTAATGTAACACCCCAAGCTTCCACAGTACACTTCTCTTTGAATAATACAGTAGCGTGTGTTGTACGCAACTTCGAATTCTAACACACACCACAACTAATCAACGTAGCCATTATGAATATTAATACCCACTTTTTAAAATTATAGAAATTTTATATTTCAAAATGGACTTCATTTTTGTATTCGTAATATCGAAATTATCCAAAGTTGTATTTTTTGTAATTTTCTGAGAACTTCTAATTTTTATGAATAGTGAAAAATACTTAAAAACAAATTTTTTAATCAAAGTATTTTATAGTGATAAATTATACTATTGAGTGGTTTTAAAGTATAATTAGAATATATTTTTACTATTTTATCCAATGGTGGTCATTATAATTAATTTCACTTTGAAATTGGACATAAACAATGGTCAATCTTTTGATATATATTGTTTCTTAAAAACACGCTATTTGTTGTGAAAGCGGGGATTAATTATAAAATTAATTAATGAAACTTATATGTTTGGAATTTTGTAAAATAGACATCATTTTTGGATTCAGAATATCAATTATAGATTAGGGTGAAATTTTGGCATTGTTCTGAAAAACTTCAATTTTTGATGAATAGTGAAACCACTAAGTTGTAGTTAAAAAACTGATTTTTCGTTTAAATGAAACATTACCACTTCTGTGATTTGATTTTCAAAAATCCGAAATACATGGTTGTCATTAGGAACTAAAATGTGGTTCAATGGGAATAAAATAATTTTTTCATGAATAGTAACTTTTATGTTTAATTAATCGCGATTAAAGGTAATTAGTGAAATTTAAGGTAAAAATGATATTATAAAAATATGAAAATATATTTACACTTGTCCTACCCCAATTGGATATGTCATGGCCGACCAAGAAAATCCAAGGGTCAACTTGGGGACCCCATGGAGCCACTTTGGTAGGAAAATGACATAAATAACTTTTATTTAAAGTTAAAATAAAAATGTCACAAACATAACCTATTTTACTAAAACAATTTTTAAATGGGGTTATAAAAGTCATATTTTTTACTATAAATATTAATTAGAAATATAAAAAGATTTCCTACATCATGATAGTTTTTTTTATAATTTTTAGACATTAAATAAATTAAATTATTTATGACACCATGATGATGTAGTGATTACCACATTAATTAATGATTTAAATAAAATCAAAAGATAATGTAAAATCTAAGCATTAAACTTGTCCAAAGCCTATTGGATGAAAATATTTAGAACCCTTATCACCTTATCCTCGAATTATATAAGTGTGGGACCTTTTTAATTCGAAAATCATTGTATAATAAAGTAACATTTTATTACTTTCCAAGAATGCCCCTCCTCTCCACTTATAAAAGGCCCCCACCACTACCACCTTACTCACACTTTCAAAGCCTTTTGGCTCGGCCAACCTCTGCCCAAATACTCTCCCAACTTCCCTCCCTTACTCCTAGAATCCTCACCTTGGGAAGAAGTCTTCCCAAGGAAGCCTTTGGTTCAAATTAAAAGAGTTACCTGATTTTAAGGTAATGTCTTCTCTTATGTTGTTTTCTTTTATTTTGCTTCTCTAACCCCTTAAACTCTTTTTATTCCTTTCTTTTGTAACAACACCAGTATAATAAATATACTAGGATGTTTTTATAATGATTATTCAAGCTACACTTACACACACCTACATCTAATGGTTAAAGAACATACGGTTTTTGTGGATGGTGAATTTCTGCCTCACGAAACGATGATTGTTCAACACTCATAAAACACCTTCAAATGTGGCCATTAAGATGTCACTCTATTTATAAATGATATATAATATGTTTATGTTTTACTTAAGGTTCTGTATTTTTCATTTATGGCATACCTTTATTGTTTCCATTATGGGTAAACGCGATATTTTCATTTTAGGAAGTGCGGACTACCGCCCCATCAAAGTGATTTGAATCGTTAATACCATATGTGGGATGTATAAAGGATGGAGTAAATGATATTATATATGATATTATACTGGAATTATAATATACCTTTAAATCATTATGATTTCATTAAATACGAAAGAGAAATGAAAGTAGCGTTCATGTGTACGTACGGCTTACCGTCTCCATGAACGGTGCATTTCATTTCTTACCTCTAAACGTTATGGAATATTATAAATGCATGTATATAATGGATATATATGAGATATATGATATCTATATCATGAATATAATTCTGGTTATAATGAATATATTACCACATGAACAACTTGTAATTATAAGAATTTTATTTTTGACTCAAGTACCTAAGATCGATAAAATGACCGTTATTAACTTAAATAATTACATAATGTTCATAACATGGTAATAAGTGATATAAAAGGGATAATTAACTTGAAAAATGTTCTTAATAAATTATAAATTAACTCTAGTTTATTATTCACGAGGTTAAAGAACGGTCGAGTTAAGACAGGACGCAAGGTAAGGGAACTTCTTAACCCAATTTCCATTCATTGGGTTAATCTCCTACATTCAAATTATGTCATGATATTATTATGTCCTATCTTGTATTTTTACTTTCTTTATGTGTAATTATAGTGAATACACATAATAGATCTATTTTATTTTAAAAAAAATGATCTTTGTGAGGGACTTTGTCTCAATCTCCTTTCATTGAGGCATATTTGGTTTTATACACAACTTTCGTTTATATGGTGTATAAACCCCTTTGACTTTTACATTTATTAAAAAGGAATCTTTTTATACAAATTTTTTTACTAAACGACAAAAAGGAATTTTTTTCTTATCATACGTATGCGGTGACAACGATTTCTCCGCCGCCATGGCCATTATTTGGGTTTTGGCTTCCTCTACAAGCCATAATTTTTTTTAAAATTAAAAATAAATTCCATGTTTTAATTTTCATTTATTTTGATATAGAAAATGGTTTTGAAAGTTTTTTTATTATATCAATGTGTTGTATTGATATCTTGGGATTGAAATGTGGAAATTTTATGTTTCCTTTACGCATATTTTATGTGATATGATTAAGTTATGGTTTATGATATGTTTAAACCTGTTCATATGAGGAATGAATTGGAATTAATAAGTGACGGGTGGAGCCCGCTATAGCTCCTCGATGCATCGGTAGGACTCATGAGACAAACACGTGTCTTGGCACGAGGCCTTGACAAAATCTTATTTTTGGTCTTGGCATGAGGCCTTGGCTACGTGGTTATAATATTCTAGCATTATGCATTCCATCATTGTGAAAGTGGTTATAGATATTGCATGTGAATATTCGACTAGTAGAATATCCATGTGAGTAAGTAAATGGCATTATTTAATTTTATTTTTTCCATATTATGCTGGAGTTAAAGTTTAAAAAGGCTTTTGTTTTAGTTATACATTTCCTTAAATGTTAATGTTTATTTTCGAAAGCTTTCAATATTATTATCCTTACTGAGCATCTGAGCTCACCCCTTTCAATGTTTTAATATTTTCCAGGATGTGAAGAAGTATTTTATGACTGACCTGCAGGGATAGTCAGAAAGAGATATGAGTGTGGACTATGAAGACCATGTTATTGTAGTTTTTTTTACTTTATGATGTAATGAAAGACTTATGAATGTATCTAGTGTTTCCAAGGCTACTAAACTAATCGGTCTTTCAAGACTTGATCATTTGTGATCATGCCAATGTTACGAAGTAATGCACCGACTCTGGGTAGCTGGGGTCGGGGCGTTATAGTTGGTATCAGAGGCAATTTTGTACTAACCTTGGAAGCTAGATTTTGATAAACTCTGATTAGAGCACATAGCCCGAAGATAGACTTTGAGGATTAGTATAGAAGAACTTCCTAGAATTTTGGTATTGTAGAGATGTTGTGTGTTTTCTGAGAAATACGTCCCTGTCTGGATACGAGAAGATAGAGGCGGCTCTGGCACAGATGTACCTAGGGGTAAAACCTGAAAACACCGCTTTGAGCTAGACTCGAACGGGAACTGGTGCACGACAATGGGCCTTGCTGCACTCTTGGTTATGACACTCCCAAGGGATATGCTTTGGATAATTCTCATTTTCTTTACAAACCAATATGAAGGGTTATGAGTATATACTTCCTCAAAGAAAACATTTTTATGGATTATATCCATAAATAGTTCAATTTATGTTAAGTATCTTACAAGTATGGAATTATGTATTTTGATTCATAAACTAATATAGTTTATGCCATTGTTTTGAAATGGCGCCTAGTGGAAGGAATGGAAACCGTATCAATGCACACACTCTGTGTAGGGATTTCCCTCCTGCTCAAGATAATTATTATGGAGCTGGAGATACAACTGGTGCTGATCAACTTATTACCATACTGGGACAACTCACTCAGGTTATGAATAATAACCTTACTCATATGGAGCACCCTGATCCGCAACGTGGAGGATCAATGTTAGACGGCTTCATGAGGCAACAACCACCAACATTTAATGGGGGTACAAATCCATTAGTAGCTGAGAAATGTATAAACTCCTTAGAGTAAATATTCCATGCCTTGGGGAGTAGCAAAAGGGAGAAGGTTGTCATGGCAGTCTACCGCCTAACTGGAGATGCCGATCAGTGGTGGTCGCTGATTCAAAACACAAAGTAAGATGATGAAGTATCGAATATGTAATGGAGGGAGTTCAAAGATATTTTCTTAGAAAAATACTTTCGACATGACCATCGAGCAGATATGGAAAGGTAATTTCTGATTCCGAGGCAGAAGGAGTATGAGAATGTCGCAAAGTATGAGGCTAACTTTACAAGGTTAGCGAGGCATGCTGCAGATTATATACGTAACCTGAGAATTAAGATTGATCATTTATTTGATGGGTTAAAACCATTTCTCCATCGAGATTTAGTATCACAATCTTTCTCAACATACAAAGATATAGTCTCGAGTGCTATCAAGACGAAAAAGGAATTCTCTAAGTCTTATGACTCTAAAGCAAAGCAATAAAAGAAGAGATCTTCTGATCAATCTGGAAATGGAAATAAGGGGAAGAATGGAAGAGTTGAATATCAGTCCTGCAGTAAATGTGGAAAGAAACACCCCGGTACTTGCTTGAAGGGAATGTGAGTCTTTTACATGTGTGGTGAAAAAGGCCACCAAGCTCATGATTGCAAGGGAAAGAAAGTTTTTGTCAATGTGGAATGCTATAATTATAGAGAGATGGGACATTATGCAAATTAATGTCCTAAGAGTCAGAGGAACATACCTCAGAAGAGTCCAAGGGATCAAGGCCAAGCTTATGCTATCACTACTGCTGAGGTGGAAGCTCCGAAAGACGTGGTGGTAGGTAATTTAATGGTTTCCTCAAGTTTATCAAATGCATTATTTGATTCTGGATCATCACATTGTTTCATATATTTCCAGTTTGCTAAAAAATTAGATATTTCCAATTTGATTTAACAAGAGAATTGTCCGTCAAAACTCCTAAGGGAATTATTATTGCAACAAAGTTTTGTGAATCAGTCCCCATTAGAGCACATAACTATTCATTATCTGCTGAACTCATTTTCATACCTATGATTGAGTTTGATATAATCCTCGGTATGTATTGGCTTTCGGACTATGATGCAATGATTTATTTTAAGAAGAAGGAGGTTACGATTTTTGATGTTGATGATAAGGAACACCTTATTTTTAGAGCAGAATCGTCACCACCTAATTCTTATTTAGATCCACCCCTAGTATCTCAACTAAATTAAATTATTGGGGAGGAAGAGAATGAAATAACTGAGGTAAAGGGAAGTAATGTTCAAATAAAGGATGTACCTATTGTGAAAAAATATGAAGATGTGTTTCCGGAAGATTTACCTGGACATCCTCCAGAACGAGAAGTTGAGATTTCCATTGATTTAATTCCTAGATCAAGGCCTATATCAAAGACCCCTTATAGGATGGCCATCGTGGAATTAGTTGAACTAAATAAAAAACTAGAGGAATTGAGTAATAAGGGATTTATTCGCCCTAGTGTTTCTCCATGGGGAGCCCCTGTCCTTTTTGTTAAGAAGAAAGATGAATCTATGAGGTTGTGCGTTGACTACATGGAGATCAATTCTATAACAATAAAGAACAAGTATCCCCTACCTCGCATTGATGATTTATTTGACCAATTTCATGGAGCTCAATACTTTTCAAATATTGACCTTCAATCTGGATACCATCTGTTGTGTGTGAAGAAGGAAGACATTCCGAAGACAGCATTTCAAACAAGGTATGGGCATCACGAGTTTACAGTAATGCCTTTTGGATTGACTAATGCACCTTCTGTATTCATGGATCTAATGAATATAGTTTTCAAGGAATATCTAGATGATTCTGTGGTGGTATTTATTGATGACATCTTAGTGTACTCCAAAAGATACGAAGATCATGAAAATCACTTGCGCATTATCTTGATGACTCTTAGAAGGCATGAATTATATGGGAAGTTTAGCATGTGTGAATTCTGGCTTCATGAGATTTCTATTCTTGGCCACATTGTCTCTAAGGATGGAATTTCCATTGATCCTTCTAAGACCAAGGAAATCCAAGAATGGCTAGCACCGACGAGTATAACTGAGGTACGCAGCTTTAATGGTTTGATGGTTATTATCGACGTTTTGTCCAGAATTTTTCCTGATTGGATAACCCATTGATGAAGCTCACACGAAAAGGGGTTAAATTTGTCTGTACAAAAGAGTGTGAAGAATGTTTTGAAAAACTGAAGAGAAGATTAGTCAATTCTCCTATATTGACTCTACCATCAGGGAATGATGGGTTCATTATTTATAGTGATGCATCAATGAAAGGACTTGGTTGTGTCCTTATACAGAATGATAGGGTTATTGCCTATGCATCACGACAGCTAAAAAATTCATGAGCAGAACTATCCTACTCATGATCTCGAGTTAGATGTTGTAATCTTTGCCCTGAAAATATGGAGACATTATATCTATAGTGAAAAATGTGAGATATATACCGATCATAAGAGTTTGAAATATATTTTCTCTGAAAAACAACTCAACATGAGGAAAATACGATGGCTTAAACTACTCAAGGATTATGATTGCACGATACACTACCACCCAGGGAAGGCAAATAAGGTTGCAGATGATTTGAGTAGAAAATATCATGTAGTTTTGAACATGACGAGAGTGGAAAGGGATCCTATTTTCATGGATCTAGTAACAATGGATATGGGAATCACCATGGAGGGTGAAACATCAAAACTTTTTCAGATGGTTTCCAAACCATCTTTACTAGAAAGGATAAAGAGTTCTCAGTCCGATGATGAAGTGTTGAAAAAGAAGATTAAAGCTGTGAATGACGGGTAGTTGAGTGAATTTGTTTATGAAGAAGGAATTTTGAAATTTGGGAGGAGACTTTGTGTTCCCGATATACCTAATTTAATGAGGGAATTTTTGGATGATGCTCATTGTTCCAATTTCTCTATACACCCTGGGAGCCCTAAAATGTATAGAGATTTAAAGGGGAATTTTTGGTGGGACAACATGAAAAGGGAGATTGCCGATTTTGTGTCAAGGTGTATGGTTTGCCAACAAGTGAAAGCTGGAAGGCAACATCCTGGTGGAGTATTGCAACCTCTTCCCATACCTGAGTGGAAATGGGATAATATTACAATGGACTTTGTCATGGGACTACCAAAGACCCCTAGAAGGAATGACGCAATATGGGTCATTGTTGATCGTCTCACCAAGTCAGCACATTTTCTTGCTATAAGGGAAGATCTTCCACTTGAACGTCTAGCAAGACTATATATTAATGAAGTTGTAATTCTTCATGGAGTACCCCTGTCGATTGTCTCAAATCGTGATCCCCGCTTTACATCAAGATTCTGGAAAAGTCTTCAGAAGGATTTGGATACTGAACATCGTTTGAGCACTGCTTACCACCCTCAAACAGACGGACAATCAGAAAGAACTATTCAAACCTTAGAAGACATGTTTAGATCATGCTCACTTGACTTTCAAGGAATGTGGGATCAATATTTACCTCTAGTAGAATTTTCCTATAAAAATAGCTTCCATTCAAGTATTCGGATGGCACCATATGAAGCGTTATACGGAAAGAGATGTCGCACACCAACCTGTTGGGATGACGTTGGTGAAAGAAAACTTGTAGGCCCAGAACTGGTGGAGGAAACGATGGAAAAGGTGAAGGTAATCCAAAACCACATCAAAGCAGCTCAAAGTAGGCAGAAGAGCTATACTGACAATCGAAGGAAGGATTTGGAGTTTCAGGTAGGATATCCTGTTTTCTTGAAGGTATCACCATGGAAGGGAGTTATACATTTCGGTAAGAAGGGTAAATTGAATCCCAGGTACATCAGACCCTTCGAAATTCTAGAACGAATTGGGGATGTAGCTTACCGTTTGGCAATGCCGCCAAGTCTCTCCAAAGTTCATGATGTATTCCATGTATCACTGTTGAGAAAATACATGCCCGACCCAACGCATGTACTCACCTATGAGGAATTAGAACCGGAACCCGATCTGTCTTATTGTGAAGAGCCCGTCATGATTCATGATACAAGAGAACAAGTGCTAAGAAGTCGGACGACTCGTCTGGTAAAGGTTCTATGGAGAAGCCATAAGATGGAAGAGGCAACGTGGGAACCCGAGGAACATATGATAAAGAATCACCCGAGTATTTTTATACAGTGATATTATATGAAATTTCGAGGATGAAATTATTTGAATGAGGGGATAATGTAACACCCCAATCTTCCACGGTACACTTTTCTTTGAATAACACAGTAGCGTGTGTTGTACGCAACTTCGAATTCTAACACACACCACAACTAATCAAAGTAGCCTTTATGAATATTAATACCCACTTTTTAAAATTATAGAAATATTATATTTCAAAATGGACTTCATTTTTTTATTCGTAATATCGAAATTATCCAAAGTTGAATTTTTTGTAATTTTCTGAGAACTTCTAATTTTTATGAATAGTGAAAAATACTTAAAAACAACTTTTTTAATCAAAGTATTTTATAGTGATAAATTATACTATTGAGTGATTTTAAAGTATAATTAGAATATATTTTTACTATTTTATCCAATGGTGATCATTATAATTAATTTCACTTTGAAATTGGACATAAACAATGGTCAATCTTTTGATATATATTGTTTCTTAAAAACAAGCTATTTGTTGTGACAGCGGGAATTAATTATAAAATTAATTAATGCAACTTATATGTTTGGAATTTTTTAAAATAGACATAATTTTTGGATTTGGAATATAAATTATAGCTTAGGTTGAAATTTTGGCATTGTTCTGAAAAACTTCAATTTTTGATGAATAGTGAAACCACTAAGTGGTAGTTAAAAACTGATTTATCGTTTAAATGAAATATTACCACTTCTATGATTTGATTTTCAAAAATCCAACATACATGGTTTTCATTAGTAAGTAAAATCTGGTTCAATGGGAATAAAATAATTTCTTGGTGAATAGTAACTTTTATGTTTAATTAATCGCGATTAAAGGTAATTAGTGAAATTTAAGGTAAAAATGATATTATAAAAATATAAAAATACATTTACACTTGTCCTAAACCTATTGGATGTGTCATGGACGACCAAGAAAATCTATGGGTCAACTTGGGGACCCCATGGATCCACTTTGGTAGGAAAATGACATAAATAACTTTTATTTAAAGTTAAAATAAAAATGTCACAAACATAAGTTGTTTTACTAAAACAATTTTTAAATGGGGTTATACAAGTCATATGTTTTACTATAAATATTTATTAGAAAGATAAAAATATTTCCTACATCATGATAGTTTTTTTATAATTTTTATACATTAAATAAGTTAAATTATTTATGACACCATGATGATGCAACGATTACCTCATTAATTAATGATTTAAATAAAATGAAAAGATAATGTAAAATATAAGCATTAAACTTGTACAAAGCCTATTGGATGAGAATATTTTGAACCCTTATCACCTTATCCTAGAATTATATAATTTTGGGACCTTTAGAATTCAAAAAACATTGTATAATAAAGTAACATTTTATTACTTTCCAAGAATGCCCCTCCTCTCCACTTATAAAAGGCCCCCACCACTACCACCTTACTCACACTTTCAAAGCCTTTTGGCTCGGCCAACCTCTGCCCAAATACTTTCCCAACTTCCCTCCCTTACTCCTAGAAGCCTCACCTTAGGCATAAGTCTTCCCAAGGAAGCCTTTGGTTCAAATCAAAAGAGTTACCCGATTTTACGGTAATCTCTTCTCTTATGTTGTTTTGTTTTATTTTGCTTCTCCAACCCCTTAAACTCTTTTTATTCCTTTCTATTGTAACAACACCAGTATCCAAAATATATTAGGATGTTGTTATAATTAGTATTAGAGCTACACTTACACACACCTACATCTAATGGTGAAAGAACATATGGTTTCTGTGGATGGAGAATTTCTGCCTCACGAAATGATGATTGTTCAACACTCATAAAACACCTTCAAAGGTGGCCATTAAGATGTCACTATATTTATAAATGATATATAATATGTTTATGTTTTACTTAAGGTTCTGTATTTTTCATTTATGGCATACCATTATTGTTTCCATTATGGGTAAACGCGATATTTTCATTTTAGGAAGTGCGGACTACCACCCCCTCAAAGTGATTTGAATCGTTAATACCATATGTTGGATGTATAAAGGATGGAGTAAATGATATTATATATGATATTATACTGGAATTATAATATACCTTTATATCATTATGATTTCATTAAATACGAAATAGAAATGAAAGTAGCGTTAATGCGTACGTACGGCTTACCGTCTCCATGAACGGTACATTTCATTTCTTACCACTAAACGTTATGGAATATTATAAATGCATGTATATACTAGATATATATTAGATATATGATATCTATATCATGAATATAATTCTAGATATAATGGATATATTACCACATGAACAACTTGTAATTATAAGAATTTTATTTTTGACTCAAGTACCTAAGATCGACAAAATGACCGTTATTAACTTAAATAATTACATAATGTTCATAACATGGTAATAAGTGATATAAAAGGGATAATGAACTTGAAAAATGTTCTCAAGCAATTATAAATTAACTCTAGTTTATTATTCAGGAGGTTAAAGAATGGTCGAGTCAAGACAGGACGCAAGGTAAAGGAACTTCTTAACCCAATTTCCATTCTTTGGGTTAATCTCCTACTTTCAAATTATGTCATGATATTATTATGTCATGTCTTGTATTTTTACATTCTTTATGTGCAATTATAGTGAATACACATAATAGATCTATTTTATTTAAAAAATGATCTTTGTGAGGGACTTTGTCTCAATCTCCTTTCATTGAGGCATATTTGGTTTTATATACAACTTTCCTTTATACGGTGTATAAACCCCTTTGACTTTTACATTTATTAAAAAGGAATCTTTTTATACGAAGTGTTTTACTAAACGAAAAAAAAGGAATGTTTTTCTTATCGTACGTATGCGGCGACAACGATATCTCCGCCGCCATGGCCATTATTTGGGTTTTGGCTTCCTCTACAAGCCATAATTTTTTTAAAAATGAAAAATAAATTCCATGTTTTAATTTTCTTTTATTTTGGTATTGAAAATGGTTTTGAATGTGTTTTTATTATATCAATGTGTTGTATTGATATCTTGTGATTGAAATGTGGAAATGTTATGTTTCATTTATGCATATTTTATGTGATATGATTATGTTATGGTTTATGATATGTTTAAACCTGTTCATATGAGGAATGCATTGGACTTAATAAGTGACGGGTGGAGCCCACTATAGCTCCTCGATGCATCGGTAGGTCTCATGAGACAAAATAGTGTCTTGGCATGAGGCCTTGACAAAATCATATTTGTGGTCTTGGCACGAGGCCTTGGCTACGTGGTTATGATAGTCTGGCATTATACATTCCATCATTATGAAAGTGGTTATCGAAATTGCATGTGATTATTCGACTAGTAGAATATCCATGTGAGTAAGTAAATGGCATTATTTAATATTATTTTTCCATATTATGCTGGAGTTAATGTTTAAAAAGGCTTTTGTTTTAGTTATACATTGCCTTAAATGTTAATGTTTATTTTAAAAATCTACCGCAATATTGTTATCCTTACTGAGCATCTGAGCTCACCCCTTTCAATGTTTTAATATTTTCCAGGATGTGAAGAAGTATTTTATGAATGACCTATAGGGATAGTCAGAAAGGGATATGAGTGTGGACTATGAAGACCATGTTATTGTAGTTTTTTTTACATTATGATGTAATGAAAGACTTATGAATGTATCTAGTATTTCCAAGGCTACTAAACTAATCGGTCTTTCGAGACTTGATCATTTGTGATCATGCCAATGTTACGAAGTAATGCACCGAATCTGGGAAGCTGGGTTCGGGGCGTTACATTTAATCAATTTCATAATGAAATTGGATATAAAAATGTTTAAATCTTTTGAATATTTCTATTTTAAAAACCCACTTTGTCATCCCATATGCAGGATTAATTTTAAATTAATTTCTTCCACATATAAGATTTGGATTTGGAGCAATGGATTATATATTTAGAATAATAATAATTCCTAATTTCTAATAAGTTCAACCTAGTTTTTGAAAAAAAATCAGTGACATTGATTAAAATTAATTATAGTGATTAAGAGAAAACATAGCTAAACAAACGAATAAACGTTAAACTTAAAGCCTAAAATGACCTTGAAATGGTTCTAAAAGATATTTTATGTTCATAATTTGACCCTATAATGCATTTTATTGAAAATGGAATATTATCGGAACCACATTACAAGGGGAAAACGTGAGTTGAATTCCATTTTAATGAATTTACAAGAATGTCACTTCTCCTCCAATGTAAAAAGGAACTCACCTATCCCACTTATTCACACCTATCATTCTCGTTTTATCAACCACACACTACTCATATAATATCCCAAAATCCCTTCCCTAATTGTATAATCCTAACTTTGGGTACAAATCCAACCATGTAAGTCTTTTCGTATAAAACAAAATGACTTACAAAAAAATTAAGTTACATTATTCAACGATCATTTTCATTTTATTTCTCTCTAAAACGATTAAATTATTATTATTAATATTTTATAAAATAAAATAAATATCCTATATATACTTATATGTTTTTATTCTAAGAGTTTGAATTGAAATTTCCCACACACCCATCAAATGGGATATGCAATCTTTGTTCATGTGTGAGGTGGTCTATCACCTCGTGAACCGATGTCGTTCCTAATTTCATTCACCAAATTTAAATATGGGAATAATGATATATTTATAGAATTTATATGATATTTATGATATTTATGATGTATTTATGATTATATTATTTTTTATAGAAAAAATACCTTCGTGTTTTCCATTTTGAGGGAATACATTAACATCGTTTATGAGTGTGTAGACTACCGCCTCCTCAAAGTGATGTGATTTGTTCATATTATACATGGAATGCATAATGGATCGTTTTAATAAACCTATATGAAATATTTGAAATAAATATGTCACTATAATTATAATATACATAAATATATATCATTTTCATTTAATTATTTTTAATATGAAAAGAAGTGGATGTAGTGTGAATTCATACATACGAACTATTGTCTCCTTGAATGATGTATTTCATTTATTGTATATAAATATTATTGAATGTTCTTGTAACATATTGCCCCTACTCATTGGATTGAGTTAAGGTAGAGGTGCCACTTGGCCTTATGTTACATCCCAACAACACTAAAGGTTGGTCGTGAATGCTGAGGGGTTCATGGAACGCAGGGGATGATTTCCCCTCTTAAGACAAAACCAGAATTAAAAAATACCATTTCCTAGATAACTACATGATTCTTGTCAAAAATATTCTACAACAAACCATTCTACAAGAAAAAAATTCTAAACCATAAAAATGACAAATCGGAGTACTAAACAGAGGACTAAAACTATACGACTCTTGACAGCAAGACCAGACACCACATCCCCAAGCCTAGATCCATGATCCAGCTCTGCAACTGCCTATAGATCACTATGTACCACTATTGAAATGAGATTATATTATTTTTCCTATGTATCTAAAAATAACATATAAAAAATCACCCAAGTTCCAAATCATGGGGGGGTAATAATACTCTTTAGGATTTCCCCAAATGACTTCCCAAATCATGCCACTAGTATAGAACAAGTCGGTATATCTATATAAAGCAATTGATATAAAACTATTAAAATAGTTTAATAGTTTACATCAAGGAAAAAAATCCCTTACTAAAATACTTTCTCCCAAATCAAATCATGTTCAATTAATACAACTATAAAGTAATTTACCATTTCATATTGGCCTAACCCATTTCAACTCATAAAACCGATTACATACAAATTATCACACACACTACACAACCAACCAATATTGATGTTATCATTGAAGGTGGAACATCATGTCTATCCTTGTCCATCTTTATTGTGGTGCTTCTTGACCACGTCCCAATTATTTGATGGTGGTAATTTGTGGCTACTAACCAACCCATTATAATTCAAAACTAACCATTAAAGACAAACTACCATGCCAAATCACTTATTCCAAACAACATCTCAACAGAAAAAAAAATTCATTAAAAACCATTTTCATACCCTTTCCCCAAAAATCAATCCTAGAAATATATTTTTAAATTAAATATTTTAAAATTGAAGGCGATGGAATATTTCAAAACAATATCATATTTCTCCCAAAAACAATAAATCAAAACCAAATTGGTTTTACACGAGCATCAAACTTAAATTTCACAATCAATTTCAAGAAAACAATTAATTTAAAAAAAATACTTCAAGTTATAGCATGTGGAGTCAAGAGTAAAGCCACTTACCTTTAGGTATTTTGGTGAAAACAAACAACGATACTAACGCTCCCCAAATCTGGGTAATAACTCCATAAAACCACCTTAGATTACCTCCCCTGATATAAATAAGCCATAATCAAACCATTATTAGAAAAAACCCTAAATCTATCTGAAATAGTAGTATATATAAGGAACTGAGAGAGAGAGAGAGAAGCGTGGACTTAATTAAATCCAATAAAATACTAAGAAGAGAGACTTACCAAGGAAGATCTAACATCAAACCACGATGAAATCCCTTCAAATCGATTACATAAAGAGTAGGAGAGGTTCTATAATCCCTACGAAGAAGGAATCAAAAGTAGGGTTCATTTTTGGGGAGAAATGGTGTATTTAGGGTGAAAAACACATGGGGAAATTAATAAAATATATTTATAATGTCGTATATGCTAATCTTGAATCATTAGACAAACCATGTGCCAACCATTCATCTGATACCTCCCAAAGGGTGACTCGCACGGTTGGCTCAAACAGTTGGAAAACTATTCACCAACCATTCCAAATCCCATTGTCCCATGATGCATGGTTAAACTATGGAGGTCATATGATTTGGAAACAATGTGCCTTAATTGTGCACCAACACCATTGCCTCTTAATCACCTATCATACTTTACTGCTATTGTTGCCAGATTTTCACTAACCATGCTCAAACCGTGCGTCCTTAGAAAAGACCCAAAACCTTCCCAGAAACATTTTAAACTCTCTATAATGTCTATAAAACAGATTTTTATACATAAAAATCGTGAATAAGGGTTACATACATCAAAAATGGTTCTACATTATCCCCACCTTTCTCCTTTCCATCCTCAAAAAGTAAAAAACCCATTACCTTTCTGAAAGATCTTAGGTCATTTCTCAACCATTTAATTAGCCCATTCCCATGTATCCTCTTGAATTTTATCATGTTCCCACACAACCCAAACATTATGATTCAATTCCCACACAATTATTTAACTTTTTTATCCAAAATTTGCATTGGGTTGTGAACTAAAGAGGAATTCAGCTCAAGCTTAACATGATCCCATCGAATCACATGATTATGATCAGGATGATACAACTTCAACAGAGATACGTGAAGCACATTAGTCACCATACTAAACTTGGGTGAAAATGAAAATAGATAATCCAGCTCTCCAACTTGCACAAGTATCTAAAAAGGGCTAATATATCTCAAAGATAACTTGCTTTGCATTCCCAAGTGACTATTTCCATGCCTATGTTAACTTCTCAAGAATACATGATTACCCACCTTGAATGAAAATGGTCACTAATGGTGATAAAAAAACAATTTATGACGTCTTTGAGCCTTGTCCATTCTTTTCTTGATCAAATTAATCTTATCTATAGTCTCAAATACAAGGGTCAAACCAACTTTTGAAGTATCACATGTTTCCACCTAAAAAGTGGAGAACAACACAGATGACCATAAAATTCATTAAATAGGTCCATATATATCAAGGCCTAAATACTTTTATTATATTATAATTCCAATAATGAAAACTTATCTTCTCATGATCCATCAAAATACATCAAAAAGACCCTTAAAATATCTTCCTTTGTTTTTACCATCATCTAGGATTACCCATATTTATGGGGATGATACGTCATACTCATTGTCAAAATGACTCCCAAGGGATTGCAGCAAGGATTTCCAGAAATTAGATGTGATACATAGATCTTAATCTTATCTAATCAAATAGGAACACCATGCCACTTTAAAACCTCTCAGATATAGATTTTGGATAGATCCTCCTCCTTGTGAGATTCTTGAATTGAGATGAAATGGGCCAACTTTGTGAGTAGATCCACTATCACCAATATGGAATCATGATTAAAAACTAGTCTTAGAAGACCTATAAAAATATCCATCACTATTTACTCCCATTCCACATAGGGATAGGTAAATACTACAACATACCCACTGGTCTCTGATACTTCACCTTGACTTGCTGACAAGTGAATCATCTCGATATTAACTTCAACATTTTCCTTTTCATACACATCCACCAAAAATTCACTTTCATGGTCCGGTAAATTTTCTGAAATTTAGGGTGGACAATCCTTTTTGAGTGGTGATATTCTCTAAGATGTTGTTATTGAAAATCCACCGGTATAACCATTAAATTATAAAACCAAAAAACTGCATCCCCATCTAGTTTTTAAACCTAAATGGTCCTCCCATCATTGTGTTTTTACCTCATAGCAATACACTCTACATTAGACATCTACACCTCTTTAACAAAAATTAACAACTCATGAACCAACAAAATTGGAATGAAAATTGCCACATCATATCTATCTTCACATTCAAATGTATTTTATCTATAACCAACATAAACTGGCACTAATAAGAAGATTATTTTCCACCTATTCATATGACTTCATTCTTAATGAATCCACAACCGAATTTTCTGTACGTGTGTAAATAAAATCGAAGTAAAACATCTTAATATACTATATCCATCTCCTTTTACTCAGGTGAAAATATATTTATGATAAAATATACGTTAAACTCTTATAATCAGTAAACACCTTGAATTTATTACTGAATAGATAATGATGCCATGTCTTCAATGCATGAACTACATCTGCTAAATCTAAATCATGTGTTGAGTAGTTCTTCTCATGAATCCTCAACTACCCATATCCATACACAACCACATGATCCCATTGCATCATAATGCACCATAACTTAGATTTGAATATGTCACAGTACACCACATACCCTTTCCTTAGTTTTAGAAAAACCAAGATTGGTGTTGATGTAAGGTTACCCTTAAGTTGTTCAATAGACTTATAACATTCCTCATTCAACTAAAATGGATCATTATTCACTGTAAAGGCAGTCAATGGTTAATATAATAGGGATTATTTATGAACTATGCGTCTATAATAACCAGCTAGACCCAAGAAAATTTGTACCTTAAAAACATTCTTTGGTTGTTTCTAAGAAATAACAGCCTCTATCTTTTTCAGATCCATTGAAACACCTTTATCATAAATTACATGGACAAGGAAACATACCTATTGTATCCAAAATTCATACTTTGATAATTTGTTATAAAAACAATGGAATCTAAAGTTTCTAAAAACTATTGCCAAGTGTTTCTTATGCTCCTTCCTTATCATGGAATACACAAATACATCATCAACAAACACCAACATAAATGTATCGAGATATTTAAGAAATATAAGATTCATCATTTCCATGAAGACCACTAGTGCATTTTTAATACCAAAGGACAATACTACATATTCATAAGAGCCTTATCTACTCCTACAGTTTATTTTAATAATATCCTCATTCTACACCCACAATTTATGATATCCTGACTGAAAATCAATTTTGGGAAAACCATTGAACTCCCCTCAATTGATCGAACAAACCGTCAATGTGTGGGAGTGGATATTGTTTCTTTATCATAACTTGGTTAAGCATAATATAATTGACACACAACCAAATATTTTCATACACCATTTTAATGAACTAGACTGGTACTGCCCATAGATATGTGAAAGTCTAAATGAACCCTTTACTCTATATCTCTTCTAATAACACTTTCAATTCCCTCAATTGTACCGGTTCCATCTAGTAAGATAGAAGTGATATATGAATGGTCCTTATAAGAGATCAATCGTGCACTCTACTTCTCTTATAAGGGGAAACCTTGAGAATTCCTCAGGAATGATATCTAGAATCTGAAGAACAAATTTTGGAAAACTATTTCTCTCAATCCCTTCCATTAATGAAAATAATAAATCCTCTAATTAATATGAGATAATCACAACTATTGGCACTAATAAGACTATTTCTCCCATATTTAACTTATTATCTCCTATAAAGAGATGGTCGATGACTTCTTGATCCATGAAATAAACTATTCTTACATAACATTCCATATGGACCTTAAACATCTTCAAAAAAACATTCATGGGATTACATCATACACATCCATATAAAGTAATGAGAAGTACCAAATCAACTCAATATAATGGATAGTTACCCAACCTGATCTACACATAAATGCTTTACACTCTCTTTGACCAAGAAAAGTTTATAGATTCAAAATCGAAGGCATCATTTCCACATTTAAACCCAACAGTTAAAGAATTTGATAAGTAATGAAAGAATGAGATGAAACTATATCAAACAAACCATTCATAAATATTCAATTCAAAATAATCGTACCACTCACCATGGATGGTCATTACTGATCATCCACCATAACTTTCTCAGCTCTGAAATATTTTTTAATATCCACAAATTTCTCATTATTACCGTGTTGAAACTACCCCTACTGAGGATTCATGGTGATCCTAGAATAACCATGTATAAATATACTCTGTTGATGCAGGGTAAGTTTCTACCCTAATCCATTGGAAATAGAATACTACTGTGACCCCTGAGAAGTTTCATGAACAACTGACATAGAATTGTTGCAATAGTAACACTGAAGATGCCCCATTTAATTGTAGTAATGGAATTAATGAGTTACAGTTGCACATTATCACATTATATTGATTAGATATCCATAATGGAAACGTACTGACTTACTCTTAGTATATATTGGAATATTCATTGGTCCTACCTACTAATTATGAGCCATACTCCCACTCCAGAAATAAGTGTTCATCTTCCTCTTATTCCATGGGTTAGAGTTCCCACTATTATCAATGGGTATCAACATGCCTCATCCCTCCAACGCACCCAATATGTCTCTTTCATCCACAATATCTCTATTTACCATTTATGTATACTCCATTATATAGAGTACTATAATCTTCAAACAGATTTTGGAATTTAACCCCACTTAAAAATTGAATGCCTCTAAGGGTTCACTAGCCCAAACCATGGGTGAAAAACATACTACGTTAATAATTTTTTTTGAATATTCTATCACTGAAATTTTATCTTCTTTCAATCTGAATAAATCTGCTATTTTCTTAATTTTTAACATATGAGGATATAATTATTTGTTAAACAATTCTTTAAAATCCCCCCATGAAAATCCTTGGTAACATTTATATTAGAACACCAACTCCCACCACTAACGTGAAATATCTACCAATATATATGTTTCTAATTTTACTTTCAACTCTTCTGATGTTACTAGGAAATAAAATATTCAATTTATCCCATTGAGCCACACCTCCACCTTTTTAGTCTTGAATCACCCAAAAAGCGGGTGGATTCTATTCCTAATACATAACTAAATGATTTTCATGCATCAATTCATCCTTTGTCTTCCCATTATCTACTTCTTGAAATGATTTCATTAAGATCAAATATATCATATAGTTCACCTAGGGATCAGGTGCAACAATATTTTCTATAGCCTCTTTTCGTTGGTCTTTACAATTCAAACCCATTTCCATTTCTATCAACACAAGAACCACCATAAGTTTCACTCTCAAACAACAAAAGGATTACTATTTAAAATTATATCACACATTTTAATTTTCAAAACCATGATTTCCATTTTCAACATTTCCTATGTTTAATCATCTTTTGAAAATTCACCATGTTTTCAGAAATTGATCGGTTTTCAAAATACGACAACTATTCTCTATCAAAATCTAACATTTGAAAATGATTTCTTGATTTTTACAAGATAAAAACATTAATAATAGAAAGAAATAACTAATAAAAATTAGGTATTTAGTCTTGATGGGAATTCATTTCTAAAATTCATTCAATGTTCTTCTCATTATAAAAACCCATGATAATGAAATCATGCTCCCAGAAGTGTCACCAAACACTTATGTACCGAAATCCATTGTAACTTTATGTTAAGAATAAAAATGTTAGATATGAATTTTTATGATATACATTACAATATTTGAAAATCATAATCATTTATTCCATCCCAACTAATATAATATTCCAAAAATGAATTCCATCTCCAAGTTCAAGAATAGATGCTAAAAGGACAGAAAAAACTGATACCACTTGTAACATCCTGCCTCTCCTTAATAGATTCAGTCGAGGAGAAGGTGCCACATTTCCTTAATAGACATCCCCAAGGCACCAAAGGCTGGAAATAAATTCCTAAGGATTCAAATAATTTGGGGGATGATTTTACATTTTAAGAGAAAACAACAAACCAAACATAAAATTTTCTAAATAAGTACATCATGCATCTCAATAACATTCTATAATCAACCATTCGACATAATAAACAATTAAAAACTATACAAATACCAAATCACAGTACTAAGTGGAACATTAAAACAATACAGCTCAACACACCAAGTCCAAAAATGGTATCCCTAAGCCAACCTCCATGTTTCAACCCTACAACCACCTAAGGGTAATGTTGTACCACTACAAAAATGAGACGCATTGATTTTACCTGTGTCTCATAATACACCAAATACAAAATCAAACAAGTTATAATGTAGGGGGAGTAATAATACTAAGTAGACTTCTCCCAAATTAATTCCCTACTCAAATCACTAGAATATAACAAGTTACACATCTATATAAATAAATTAATATAAAACTATTTAAACAGATAAATAATTTCCCAGAATCGAACCATTCCCTTACTAAAACATTTCCCCCAAAATCAACTCATGTACATGGAATAAAACCAGACAATTTATTTACCATTTCATATTGGCCTAATACATTTCAACTCATGAAACCAAATACATACAACTCAGCACACACACACGGAAACCAACCATGCTTGGTGTTAACATTGACTGTGGAACTTCACATACAATCTTGTCCCCTTTTTATTGTGTTTCTTCATCACTAAATCCCAATTTTTTATGGTGGTACTTCATGACCACTAACCATCCCATTCTAACACATGATTAACCATTAAATCCAAAAAACCATGCTAAATCAGATATTCCAAAAAACATTTCAATAAAACAACATATTTATTGAAAACCATATTCGTAACCTTTCACCATAAATCAAAACAAGAAACCGATTTTAAAATTCAATATTTTAAAATACAAAAACAAGTCATATTTAATAACAATATCATATTTCTCCTAAAACCCATAAAGCAACAAAAAATTTGGATTCAAAATAGATTCACACATCAATTTTACAATAAATTTGAAACAAAAAATATTAATTTAAAACCAAATCATTCATGTTATAAAAAGGGGAGTCAAGAATGAAGCCACCTACCTTTAGGGTTTTTGGAGAAAACAACCAACATCACATACGCTGACCAAATCCGGCTGAAAACTTCACAAAACTTCTTTATACTCCCTCACCTAACATCAATGAGCCCATATATAACAATTATGGGAATAAAAAACCCAAGATCTATCTGCAACAGAAGTAGATATAAGAAACCTAGAGGGGGATAAGATTAGATCTAAGGAAAACACAGAAACTACTGAAAAATAGAGACATACTAAGGATGATACAACTTCAAACACCCAAGAAAACCCTTCAAATAACTTTTGAAAATAGTGGGAGAGGTTCTCTAACCCCTGTGAATAATCAATCCCATGTTGGGGTTGTTTTGGGGGAAAAATGGGGTGTTTAGAGATAAAAATAAATTATAACAGTTACAAAAAAATTTAAATATCAGGCATGATTATACAAACAATGTACTTACAATGAACTTTTTACTACCCAAATGGTTCCTCGCATAGTTGGATACCATAGGTGGAGAAACTCTCCCCCAACCGTGTTAAATCCCACTATATCATAATGATCAATTAGATTGGGGAGGCCACACAGTTTGGAAACAGTGCACCTTATCCATGTTCCAACACCATTGCCTCTACCTCAACTAGCATAGTTTACTACAAGTGTTTCATTGATTTCAATAATAATTCTCAAACCATGAGTCCTTATAAAATACTCAAAACCTTCTTAGAAACCTTCTAAACTCTCTCAATGTTTACCAAACAACATTATATACCAAAAAAGACCTAAATATGGGGTTACAAACCACAAACCGAAGGTGATAAAAATATCAATACATATATTATTAATATATATGATATTTTAATCATGTTTTTAATTTTGTAGATGATTAAATGATGATATAATTAATAGGAACAACATGTAATAATTCCAAACATACTCGAAAAGCTAGGCAACTAACACATGAAATTGTGAAAATAATAAAAAAAATTAAAAAATGAGTGATAATATATTATAAGTGGTAAATATATAATATTATAAATATATTTATGGTTCTATTATAATTTAATGACATGATTAAACCCATTATACATTATGTTAATGGATTTTCACCAAAAAGTAATGGAACAGTACAGGATTCTTATCTCACTTTTTCTTCCATGATGCAACACCATTTCTACCACTAATTTCTTCTATGAGGTGAATATACAGTACCAATTTTATTTTATATCATAAATACATTTATCTTCTTCGTATTTAGCGTTTCATTTGAATTTGTTTCTTTCATGGGGATTGTAATTTAAAATTTTACAAGTAGTAGAGAACTTCATCTCAATTTTCACTCTTGGAGGCATACATTGTCATTGTTCTCCTAATTTATTATATTTTTTGTAAATACTAAAACATTTACTTGTAATATTTGGAATAAGAAATTATTCATTTTATTTTGAGTTTTAATCTGAAGTGTTTCATCCATGGGGATTTGAACTTAAAATTACCAGGTGTTACTGAAATTTCATAAGTCAATTCCCTTTTTATGGGGTGTAATTACTTTCTAATTTTAACTAATATTCTATGATTATGTATATAATTAAATTTAATATTTATTTAGGTATTTAAACTTGTCATACATTTATTTATATTTGAAATAAATAATCAATTAACTTTTCAATTCTAACTTCTATGTTTCAATCATTTTAAGGGTTTATTTCATAATCTTATTCTAATCAAGATTGCTTATTCTTGAACTTCCAGAAAAATAATTTATATGATCATTGTTAAAAAAAAACTTTAATTTTATTTTCAATTAATTATTCATGACCTTTTACATGAAATAGTACTATTTACACTCTTTAATACTCAACAATATTTGGAAACTGTTTTTAAGAAAACCCGACTTTATTTTTCTCTTTAGTCGAAGATGCACTTTTCTTCTAAAACCCCTTTCATTATAAAAAGATTTTAGAAAATGTTTTTTATATTTTCAAATTGATATGTTTAATAAAATTTTACACTTATTTTATTTTAAAAATTTTTCAATGGAATCATCTTGTCTCTTTCTAAACAATACACTTTTCTACCATTTTTACCCTATAAAAGGAATGTTTTTTACCTTGTACAAAATTTACAGATTTAACCTCCATCATTTCATTGAGGTCCCCTTTTCATATTTGAGAGGTTAATTTTTAATGAAAATGTTTTATAAAATATATTTTTAAAGAAAATTATTTTTTTGTTTTTTTAAATGAAAAGTAAATTTTCCCTAAGAATGTTTTTAAAAGATATTTTTATAGTATTTTCATTCATCAATGCCAAAAACACATTATTTTTTCACCACTTAGGAAATATTGTATTGATACCATAATTATTCATACTTTATATGGTTTATGATTTATTTTCAAATGATTGTATTAACATTGACTAATTTAATTCTTTTTAGTCCCCATAAAATATTCAATTTCCTATGATCATTCAATGTTGAATTTCCCCTAACTACCCACATAATTTATAATGGAAATGTTTATTTCATAAACCATATATCATTTATCCTAATTTTTTTAACTTTGATAGTTATTTTATTTTTGGGGGAAATATCGAGAAATCTTTATCCATTATTCAATACAGATATTTGAATGGCACATTGTTCATGAACTAAATCAATTATATGATATATGATGAATTATTTAGACATGAAAGACATAGGTTGGGGACTATTTAATTAAATATGAATGAGTTGTGGAATGGTTAATGCAAGACCTATGATGCATCGGTAGTCTCAGCAGATAAAATTAGATCACCAAAAATTATTCAGGTTTATTTCTAAGATAAATAGACAGGTTTCTAACAATACACATAAATTTTCTTAAAGATAGATCTTGACGGTATAATGGATCTTGTGCTATATAAATGACAACAAATAATTAATCATCGACTTTATTTTTATATTCTATTTGTTATCAATGAGAGTTTCACTAAAACAACATTTATGGATGAATTTCATTCCCATTTTATTGGTTAAATTGAATGTTTTTTCAACTTCTTTCCCTGATATATTGTTTATGCCTTATCTCATTACTTAAATAGAAGATGTTTTCAGTTATTTACCTTGAAATATTTATTAAGCACTTCCTTATCTGTTTATAGATTACATGAAATGTGTGTTTAGTTATTTAATATTTCATAGTGATTATTCTCATGGATTTATTATTGCTTCCACTGTACATTAACCTTATTGAGCATTTGAGATAACCCTTATTATGTTTCCTCTCCCCAAGATTAACAGATGTTTACTAAGAAATATATGTAAAGATATAATATATAGAATAATATATTTTCCTATAAAAAATTATGTTGTAATTTTTGTATGCATTTATAATATAAGACTCGTATATGTATCTAGTTTACCAAGACTACTAAATTATTCAGTCCTTTGGGATGAAATTTACTTATATATTATGCCAATATAATGGTATCAAATTACCTTCTCTGGGTTTTCTGGGGCCTGTTCAGTAATTTTGGAATTAGGGAAGATTTAGTAGAAAATTTGGGAACTATATTTAGGAAAACATAGATTATAGAACATAATTCAAAGACAGACTTTTAGGATTAACACTGAAGGACATATGTAATCATTAAATTAAGAGTCATGGATACCATCATGGGATTATGAGATTAAGTTTGATCATAATTTCTATGTGTTAATCACATATTTTTAGGTTTTATATAATGGGAATATACCAATATTAATAATATTTTTGGGGAAATTTGTTTTAATAAAACTCATTATTTTTGAAAATGTTTCAGAGGAAAAGTTATTTGAGGAATAATTAACTTACATTATAGATACATGAGTTTAAATGTATTGACAACATTTAGTGTTTTTAATATCATTAATGATATTTTATGAATAGTAAAATTTGATTATTAGCGTTTGAAAAAGAAAAATATGTTGTATTTAAAACTATAAAGAAAAAGGTATTTAATGAGTAAATTTCAAGGATTCCCATAATATTTATTTGGTAAATTATATTAGTAAGGTTTTAAAAAACGTTTATCATGGGTGACAACCCATCAAGTCTAGAAGCGATGCATGACTTGAACACATGACCAAATGATGAGAAGGGTTTAACGCAAATGGCTTACCTATGTAATACCCTGGTAAATTGTTATTATTTTTAGTAACATAGTTTGATGAATAAATATTAATGGTGAACCTGTAGTGTTCGTTTTTAGGTTTAGAGATTAAAGTATTAACCATATTGTATTTTGATACTATTTAGAGATAAATGGAAATACATTTCACTTTTTTATGGGACTTATGATCGTTTAAAAGTTCATTTTATTGCTTAAGGCATCAAAGTTAATTTGGGGATATCCATTTCTCGAAGTAATGGAAAAATTAGAAATGGATTAAAGAACAAAAGATGAAAATTATTTTTAGATAAATATGAAAAGATTTTATATTTTCTTATATTCTTAGGTAGTAAACAAATTAATAAACATTAAGAAAATGATAAAAAAAATGTTTCCCTAGTTCCGTAATTTTTTTTGAACCCATGGCCTTCTAAATCATCAATGATTTGTGTGTTTGAGATACTCAAATTTCAATTTATCTTTCAATTATTTGAGATTTAAGTCCTCAATAACTCCCTATAAATATTTAAAATTTTACTCCATGTACATATATCCACTTTTCATTAATGTTCTTCTATGAAGAACCCTAGTTATATATTATTATATGTGACATTTGTGCTTCCCATTCTCTTTTTTCTAGAGGATATTTTATGAAACATTCTCATGATATGGGATTTCAAAAAAGGAATTTTAAAATATAAAACCATATATTTTGGATATTGAGTTTAAATTGATAGGATATAATTTATCTAGGGGGGAGAATGTAACACCCCAAAATTCTAACAGATCAACTTTTATTTGATAACATGTATGACACGCAACACAAAATATAGAAAGGAATATAACCTATCAAGACTTTATTATATATTTAATATTTTAAATAAATATAATATATTTTATAACTTCAGATTCATGTGATACTGAGTTATCTTTCATTACTCACAACAAAAACTTTATTTGTTAGCATGCATTACACAGAAGGCCGAATTTTACCAAATACTATTAATATTAGTATTTAACATAATAAGACTTAACCAAGAAATAAAAATTTTCCAATATGAATAGTAATAACTAACTTATGAGAATATATATATATTATATATCCAATAATTTTTTTTAAATTCATCTAATATATTTTATAGTCATAAAATAAGAGAAACCCCAATATTACTTAAGAAACATATAATTTCTAAAGGAAATTTTACCACTATTTAATAGAGAACCTATTTTTATTCAAAATTTTGAAACTTTTAAAAATGTTATATATTAAGAACACTTCATTTTTATATAGGATCCTAAAAATTAGGTTAGGTTTAATTTTTAGTATTTTTCTGAGAAGTTTCATTTTTTGATGAGTAGGGAAAAATATTTAATTTTAATTCAAGACTTATTGCCATATAATTTATTTATAATGATAAATTATATTATTTATTAGTTTTAAAGAGAAATTAGATAAATGATAAGTCAAATAATCCAATTTATTTCATTGGGATCAATTTCACATTGAAATTGTATATAAAATCATCTCAAACGTTTTGACATTTTTACTTTAAAAACCGGATTTGTTGTCCCGTCTGTGATATTAGTTTTAAATTAATTTTCACCACTTATGTAATTTGAACTGGGAAAATTGTATTATATATTTGTAATTAGAATAATTTATAGTTAATAATAATTTAAATTGGTTTTTGACAAAAAATATTAGTGAAAGTGATTAAAATTAATTACACTGATTAAGAGAAAAAATAGCTAAATAGAGAACTAAACTATAAACTTATGACCCAAAATGAAATTAAACCTATCCTAAAGCCATTGAATGTACATATTTAGACCCTATACTCAATAGGATCTAATTTTTATCATTATTGGATCCACATGACTTGGATAAAACATGGGTGGATTTCCCTTTTAAAAAATTTATAAGATTGTCACTCCTCCTCCACTATATAAAAGACACTCAACCCTACAAAATTTTCACGCCTATAAAGCATTTTTTATCTACCACATTATGATAAAATAATCTCCCAACATACATCCCGTAATCCTAGAAGTATCACTTTGTGTAGAAATCTAACCACGTAAGTGTTCTTCTAGAAACCAACAGGAGTTACCTAAAAATGAGACAACATTTTTCAGTGATCACTTCTGTTTTATTTAATTATAAAACCATTAAGTTATTATTTTTACATGATTATATACCAACATAATTATCTTAATTATAACGATATTTTTTATTTTAATATGTATACCATCAATTTCACCCACATCCCTCAAATGGGATCCGCAATCACCATTTTTGTGTATGTCGAACTACCGCCTTGCGAACCGATGTCATTTGTTCTTAAATTTACCACCTTCCAAGGTTGGAATAATGATTTATTTTAATCTTATATGTGAAATATATTATATTTTTTATGTATTTATTATTATTTAATTTTTATATGAAGCATTCCTTCATGATTTCCATTTTGTGGGAATACGATAACATTGTTTGTAGAACTATGGACTACCTCCTTCTCAAAGCAATGAGATTCGTTCACACTATAAATGGAATGTATAAAGGATTTTTTTATAAAAAAAATTAAATATATGAAATAAATATCAAAATAAAATTATAATAAACACACAAACAAACACATATATATAATTTACCTTTCATTCATTTAAATATTACATGAAATGGAAGTAGCGTTCACGCGTATATACGTCCTACCGTCTCCATGAAGTGTGCATTTAATTTCCTATCTCCAAATATTTTATATTGATATAAATAAATAAATATACATAATGTATATGTTATTTAAATCATGTTTTAAATTTATTATATTATTAAATCATGATCAAATTAATAGGAACATCTTGTAATAAGTCAAAACATACATGAAAAAATTGGCAATTAACACATGAAATAGTGAAACTAATGAGAGATTGCTAAAAAATGTGTAATAAGATTTTATAAGAATTTAATATATGATATATTAAATATAATTATGGTTCTATTATAATTAAATCAAAATTTTAAAACCATTATAAAGGATGTTAAATGATGTTCACCCAAAAGGAAACCGAAGGTAAGAGATTCTTGTCTCACATTTCTCTCTGTGAGGCATACACAATTTCCACCACTTATTTGTTTTGTGCGGTGTATGTACATTACATATTTTATTGTATATCATGGATAAAATTAAATACCTGGTATTTAGAGATTAATTTGAAGTTATTTATTTCATGGGGATTATAATTCAACAGAGACCAAGAATTAGGGGACATCATCTCAATTTCCATTCATTGAAGCATACTTTGTCATTTTGCACATAATTTCGTATATATGGCGAACATAATAACAAATTTACATATAATAATATGAATACTTCAATATTCATGTTATATTGAGCTTCAATTTTATGTATTTAATGTAAGGGGATTTGAAGTTCAAATAACCAAGTGGTATACAAATTTTAGAGCTCAATTCCTTTTTCATTGGGTTATATTATTTCCTCATAATCGATAATATTATATGATGATGTGTATAATGAATTTTACTATATTTTGATGTATATAATATTATTATATTTAAATTTATATTTGATACATATAATCAATTCATTATTAATTCTCACATCAAAATTATCTTCATTTTAAGTGTTTAATTCACAATCTCATTCTAATCGAGATTGATTATTATTGAAAATAAATTCGAGGAATTTATGTGATCATTACTCAATAAACGCTTTCATTTTGTTCTCCTATGGTTATTTATGATATTTTTTATGTAATAATACCATTTTTTAACTCTTTTTTAATAAAAATGTTTTAGAAAATGTTTTTAAGAAAAAATGACTTCATTTATCTCGTTATTTGGAGAAATAGTTTTTTTCTAAAAACCCTCTTCTCTAAAAGGGTGTCAAATTGTTTTAACCTTTCAAAAATGATTTGTTAATGAATTTTTTACCCTTTTTTCCTTTTTAAAATGTTTTCAATGGAATCTTCTTATTTATTTATGAATAATGAAATTTCCTAACCTTTTTACCTTGTAAATGGAATACACTTTTTACCTTGTATGAAATGTATGTATTTATACTTAGTCATTTTTCATTGCTTCTATTTCATGTTTGATAGGTAAATTTTTAATGAAAATGTTTTTAAAACTGATTTTAGAAGGAAAGGATTTCAAAATGTTTTTCAATTTTTTTCTAAAATATATTTCAATTTTTTTTTCAAAATGAAAAGGTTATTTTCCTCTAGAATTTTTTAAAATATATTTGTATAGTATTTCCATTTACCAACAACAAAAACCATTTATTTTTACACCACTTTGGATATTCTGTATTTATAACATCCTTATTCTTCCACTGCAAGGTTTATGATTTCTTTGACCAAGGATAATATTGACATCCATTACATTGATTCCTTTTAGTCCCCTTGAAATATTCAATTTCCTATGATTAATGAACATTTAAGTTACCCTGATAATCCATATCATTTATCATGTATATGTTTATTGCCTAAACCGTATATCATTTTTACATATGTTGTTTACATTGAATGTTATTTGATTTTCAAGGGAAATATTGATTAATCTATATCTATAATTCAATATTGATATTTGATAAGGCACGTTGTTTTGAAATTAAATCGATTATTTGATATCTGGGGAATGATTTGAACTTGCAAGAAATGGGATTAGGTCTATTTAATGTAATCCATACGGGTTATTGATTGGTTAATGCAAGCCCCATGATGTGTCGGTAGTCTCATGAGATGATATAAGATGGTGAAAAACCCTTCGAGTTTGTTTCCAAGTAGAATAGATTGGATTCATTCCATAGACTAAAATTTTATTTATAATATATCTTAATGTTATAGTGGTTCATGTGCCTGGTACATGATGTCTAATAATAAACAACTTCCCACATTTTGATTCAATATTTATTATCCATCATATTTTCTCTATGACAAAGTCTACTGATATATTTCATTCTATGTTTATTCATTAAATGATATGTGTTTTATGATTCTTACCTTACCATATTATTTCATTGAAAATGGCATTTCTCGTTGGTTCTTTTGGCATTTAGTAGTGGTCCACAATTTATGGGTCGGAAATCATATCATGGCATTTGTTGGGTTTTAATTTTTTATTTTGTCACATTTTGTTCGGCGACGCTGTTTTTGTTTTTAAATTTTTTAATGTAATTAAATAATTTAAAATTTATTATTATTATTATTATTTTATTATTATTATTACTTATTATTATTTAATATTTATTTTGATTATTTATTATTATTATTATTGTTTATTATTATTTAATATTACTATTATTTATTAATATTACTTATTATTTATCCTACCATGCATGCATATTCTATGCATGTCATGAATTCCATGGATAAATTTGGAAGATATATGCACTCTAAGAGATTTGAACCCCTTACCTTTTGAATATACTACAAAGACATTACCACTCCAACAAAGCTCCGTATTTGGTGAGTAAATAATATACAATTTACTTATACATATATTGATTATAAACAAATAATGATGTTAAATAATAATAAATAATGAATAAGTAATGAATATACAATAACTTGGTAATAAATAAATAATTAGTTAATAGAAAATAGAAAATAGAAAAATAATAAATATATTATAAATACAAATTAAATAAATAATAAAAACGTAATAAATAAATTGTAATTAAATATTAAATAATTGATAAATAAATAAATAATCAATAAATAAATAAAATAATTAATTAATTAATAATATACAATAAATGATAAATGATAATAAATAATAAATAATTACAAATAACTCAATGAATAACAAATAAATAAACAAATAATAAATAATAAATAATCACTAATCACTAATAAAAATTAACTAATAAATATCAAATAAAAAATAATAAATTACAAATAATAAGTAATTAATAAATATTAAATATTAAATAAATAATAAATATGTAATAATTAAATAGTAATTAAACATTACATAGATAAATAATAAATAAAGGTTCCATAAATAAATATTAAATAAATAAATAAAAAATAATAAAAAATATTAAATATATAATAAATAGTAATAAATGAAAATAAATAATAATTAATTAATTAATAAATAATAAATAATAAATAAATTAATAAATAAATAAATCATAAATAAATCATAAATAAATCACAAATAAATACTAAATAAATAATAATTAAATCAAAATTAATTGATTAATGAACAATAAATACAAATAAATAAATAATATATATTTAATAACTAAAACTAAAATGCATAAATAATAAATAAATAAATATTAAATAAATAAACAATCAGTCAATAAAAAATAATAAATGAATAATAAACAATAATAAATAATAATAAACAATAATAAACAATAATAAATAATAAATAATAATAAATAAATAAATAAATAAATAAATAAAAATAAATAAATATTTAAAAAAGTAAAAAATTAGAAATAAAAAATAAAAAATAAAAAATAAAAAATCAATAACAAATAATAAATAATATGTTATTGATAATAAAAAAATATATAATTGATAATAGATAATAATTATTATATAATAAAATAATAAATGGATATCAATATATATAAATATATATATATAAACAAAAGTAAATATAAATATCTATATATAAATATCTATTCATATTTGATATAAAAATATATAAACATTATTATGTATAAATATTTACAAATATTCACAAATGTATATTAAATCGATAATTATTTATATTAAATGAAATGAATAGAAAATATTTATTATCATTTTGTTTATATGCTAAAAAATACATATATATGTAAAAATGTATTTATATAAGTGATTTATTATAAAAAATATGCATATGTTTTATTATAAATAAAATTACATTGTGGAAAATGATAACATTTCAAACCCATATTATCAATATGAGTGTAGTACGTTAGGATAAATTCATTTCCACTGAAAAAGGCAACAAGACCCCCTTAAATGAGGGAGAAAATCCATCAAATGTTAACAAATCCGGCTATCCAGACAAAATACTCAATTTATGAGGCCTTTTGTAACATTTTGGTGGATAAAAAATGGAAAAATCTCAAATAGCTCAGTCTGTCTCTTTGTGGCGTAGAACTCGTTCCATCCTTCAATTTGATATGTGGAGAGCCCAAAAGGACACCTAAATCAGAAGTTATGGCCATTTGATGTTCAAGTTTGATTTCTTATTTTTATTGAAACTGTAATAGATTTTATTCTTTCAATTATTACAAAATTTAAAAAAAAAATTTGTTTTATTTCATTTCATAAGATTTGATTTGATGGGTTTTTGAGCTAAAATGGACCCCTGGATCAAAAGTTATTTTCTACGGATTTCAAAATCTAATTTTCAACTTATTGAAAAAAAATTTAAGATTCAATGTATTATTAATTAATAATTATAAATAATTTTTAATTTTCAAATTATAATTAATTAGAATTATATAAAATAAACTCTATATGAGAGAAAATAATCAATTATAAATCATAAATCATAAATCATAAATAAATATTTTTATAAAAAATCACCATTTATTTAGCGTTGATTTTTTCAATGCTGCCACTATTTCCGAGAGGTCTTTTAAAAAACTAAAGCTAAAAAAATTTATATTTTTTTTGAAAATGAAAAAAAATTAACAGCCATTTTAATAACCTCTTGTAAAAAACCACCAATAATTTTTTTTCGGGAAAACATTAAGCGGCGTTTTTTGAAACTATCATGAAAAACCCATCTGGAAACATTGTTTTTAGTGTGTATGCCATATATAGTAATTTAAATCTCACATATTTTTAGTTATTTATCTTTCCCTATTGTTTATGCACTTCCTTATTAGATTTTTTATTATAAGACTTGTGTATTTAGTTATTTAGAATTATTTTATGATTATGATCATTGATTAATTATTTCTTCTATTGTAATTAACCGTTACTAAGCATTTGATCTCACCGTTATTATGATTCCTCTCCCCTGGATTCCCTTATGTTTATTATGAAGGATTTGCAAGGATATTCTATATAGATTAAATTAAATTTCCTAAAAAAATGATGTTTTAATTTTTTTTATTCATTTGTAATACTAGACTAGTGTATGTATCTAGTTTACCAAGACTACAAAATGGATCATCCTTTTGGGATAAAAATTACTTATATCTTATTCCAAAGTAATGGTAGAATGAAAAAGGCTCGGTAATTTATGGGGTTGGTTCGCTATAGTTGGTTTCAGAGAATGTTTAGTAGAAACATTGGGAACTATATTTAGGAAAGCATATGTTAGAGAACACAACCCTAAGATAGACATTGAGGATTAATGTAGAAGCACATATGTATATATTAAATTAAGCGTTATGGATACCATCATGGGATTATATGATTAAGGTTGATCATAAGATTTAATTATTAAACATATCTTTTTAGGTCATAAGAAATGTAATATTACCAAGATCAAG
The DNA here is from genome assembly GCA_963277665.1 of Viscum album. Lineage (NCBI taxonomy): Eukaryota > Viridiplantae > Streptophyta > Magnoliopsida > Santalales > Viscaceae > Viscum > Viscum album. The sequence goes on from CAUJRU010001589.1 coordinate 63,644, forward strand.
GATATTTTTGGGAGAAATTATTTCAATAGAACTCATTAGTTTAATAAATGTTTTCGAGGAAAAGATATTTTAGTATTAATTAGCTTATATTTTAGAAATATGAGTTTAAGTATATTGATAAATTTTAGTGTCATTATGATTATTAATGACATTTTAATAATAGTAAAATTAGATTATTATTCATTGAAAATAGAAATATGTTGTATTGAAAACCATAGAGAACAAGGTATTTAAATGGTAAAATTAAAGGATGTCTATCATATTTATTTCAAAAATTATATTAATATAGTTTTAAAAAATGAAATCAATATTCCAGGTGAAGAACCATGATGTTTGGCAGGGCAGTGAGACTTGAACCCATGAGAAAATGACGGTAAGGGTTTAATTCCAACCACTGACCTACACAGTGGCCTAGTTATTATTTCACTATTTTTAGTTAAATATTTTGATGAATAAATATTAATTATGAACCTTTACTATTTCTCATTATGTTTAGAGACTAATTTCTTAACGATATTGGATTTGGATAATATTTAGAAACAAATGGAATGACATGTCACTCTTTTATGGGCCTTGTGATATGTTAAAATGGAAAATTAGTGCTTTAAGAATCAATATTTATTTTTGGATATCCATTTCATGAAGTAATGGATGAATTTAAAATTTATGAAATCATAAAAAAATGTATGAAGATTGTGTTTCACCAAATTTTTCAAGTATTTATATATAGTTATATTCTTAGGTAGTAAAAGAATTACTCAAAATTAGACCAATGATCAAAAAATGGTGTCATAATACCATAATTTTTGTCGAATGATGGCCCTATAATTCAGGAAGGATTTATGACTTTAACATCCTTACATTTACATTAATCACAAATTTTTTTTATTGATGGCCTCAATCACCCAAATAAATATTTAAACTTTTCCTCCATGTATGTATATCAACTTTCCACTAATGTTCTCCTACGTAGAAACCTATTTAAATGTTATTCCATATGACTTTTGTACTAAGAATTATCTATTTTATAGATTCTATTTTACAAACCCTTGTCATAACGTGGGATTTCAAAAAATAAATTTTTAGATACCAAACCTTAGTTTTCAGAGATTTAGTTTAAATTGTTAGGATGCAATTTATTTAATTTATAGAGAATAAAACCCCACAAAAATTATAAAATAGTAACTTTTATTCTATAGCATGTATGAAATGAAACACCAAACATTGAATGGAATAAAACATCTCAAGAATTAATTTTATATTTAATATTTCAAATAAATTTAATATATTTTATAATTGTAGATGCACATGATACGAATTTATCTGGCATTATACGCAACAAATTCTTTCATTGATTTCTTGCGTTACACATAAGGCTAAGTTTAACTGATTAATAATAAATTTATTATTTAATATAATAATAATTAACCATGATCTTAATATTAGTGAATATTAATAGTATTAAATAAATTTTGTGAATATATATATTATATATCCAATAAAATGTTTTAACATTCATCTAATATATTTTATAGTCATAAAAAAGAGTAACACCAGTATTACTGATAAAACCTGTATTTCTTAAAGGAAATTTTACCACCTTTTATTGGAGAAAATTTTTTAAATAAAATTTTTGAAAATATTATACATTTTATATTTAAAAAACCTCATTTTTTAATAAGAACAAAAAAATTATCATAGGGATTTTTTTGTATTTCTCTAAGAGGTTCCATTTGTTGTTGAATGATGAAAATTCAGAATAGTAATTCAATCTATCCTTTTCATATAATTTATTTATAAGGTTAAATTATATATTGGTTTGTTTTTAAATTTTAATTAGATAAATTATGAATCAAATAAATCAATTTAGTTCATTTTAATCAATTTCACATTGAAATTGGATATAAAAACATTTCAAATATTTGAACATTGTTAACTTTAAAAACCAACTTTATCATCCTGTACGTAGGATTATTATTAAAATAATTTATGCCACATCTGTAATTAGAATTTGAAAAAATGAATTAATTTTTTTAATTAGAAGAATTTATAATTTATAATAATTTAAAATTATTTTTTTACAAAAATAATTAGTGATAGTGATTAAAATTAATTATAGCGATTAAGAGAAAAATAAGCTTAACAAAAGACTAAACCATAAACATGAAGCCAAAAATGACTTATAAAATTGTCTAAAATGAATTTAATGTTGATAGATCGATCCTATAATACCTTATCTAGAAATCGGACAATTATTGGAGCCACCTTAGATTGGAAAAACGTGTGTGGAATTCCCTTTTCAAATATTAATGAGAATACCATTCCTCCTCCAATATAAAAAGGCACTCATACCTCCCACTTATTCACACCTCTCAAGCCCTTTGGATCACCCAAAATATAATAAAATATTTTCAAAAAATCCTTAAACTCACCATAGAAACCATAATTTTGACATAAATACAACAAATTAAGTCTTTTGGTATAAACTAGAAGGAGTTACCTGAATGTGACCAAACATTCTCCAATAATAACTTTCATTCTATTTATTTCTCAAAAAATTAAATTATTATTATTCCATGATAATATAATTAAAAAATATCATACATATACATATACTATTATTTTGTTATTATAAGATTTAAACCTACACTTTCACACACCAGAATAAAATGGGATACATAATCATTGTTCATGTGTATGGCGGACTACCGCCTCACTAACCGTTGACATTTATTCTTCCATCAAACATATTTCATTATTGGAATAATGATGGATTTATAGTTTATATAGGATATATCTAATATTTATGTTGTTTTTATTCAGTTGGAATTTTTATACAAAACATATCTTTATGATTTTAATTTTTTGGGATTACGATAATATTGTTTCTGTAAGTATGGACTATGACCTCCTCAACATGATGTGATTCGTTCATGTTATACATGGAATGTAAAGAGGATAGTTTTAACAAAAATATGTGAAATATATGACATAAATATGATTCTATAATTATATATATATATATATTTCTCTATATATCATTTCGTATTAATTCTTTTAAATACGAAACGAAATAGAAGGAGCATTTATGCGTACGTACGACCTTCCGTCTCCATGAATGATAAATTTCATTTCATATCTCAAAATATTATTTTTTATTATAAATATATATAATGAATATATTTTATATTTAAATCATGGTTTAAATTATAGAGATAATGAAATCATGATCTAATTAAAAGGAACAATATGTAACAAGTCAAAAGATACTTGAAAAACTAGGCAATTAACACACAAAATAGTAAAAATAATGAAATATTATTAACAATTGAGTTACAAGATATTATAAGAAGTCAATATATGATATTATAAATATAAGTATGGTTATTTTAAAATTTAATAACATTATTATGACCCTTATAATGTATGTTAAAGTATTTTTACCCAAAAGGAAACACAAGGTATGGGATTCTTGTCTCACTTTTTCTTCCATGATACGTACACTATTTTCATGACTTATTTCTATTATGTGGTTTATATGATGCACCTATTTTATTTTATTTTATAAATAAATTAATATTAGTGTTATTTAGAATTTAATTTTAATTTATTTCTTTCATGGGTATTATAATTAAAAATTTACCAAGTAGTATGGTACTTCATTTCAATTTCCTTTCTTTGAGACATACATTGTCGTTGTGCACCTAATTTAATATATATGATGTAAATAATCCCAAATGTACATTTAATACCCATAATAATTCATTATTCATGGTATTTTGTGTTTCAATTTGAATTAATTCATCTAAGGGGAGTTGAACTCAAAATTCCAAAGTTGTAATGAATTTTCATAACTCAATTGATTATTCATTGGGTTATATTACTTCCTCATTGCCATAAATATTCTATGATTATATGTATAAGGAATTTAAATATCTATTTTTAAATTTAAAATTATTATATATATTATTTTATAGTTTAAACACATAATCAATTCATTGATCAATTATTACATCACCCTTATGATCATTTTAAGGGTTGATTCACAATATCATTTTAATTGGAATTTCATATTCTTGAAATTACATTAATGGAATTTGTTTGATTATTGTTTATGAAAACATTTAATTTTGTTCTCATATAGTTATCCATGGCCTTTTTCTTGTAATAGTTCCATTTTCTACACTTTATTACTCAAAATGTTTTATAAAATTTTCTTATGAAAACCCAACTTCATTCATCTGTTTAGTCAAGGAACAAGTTTTCTTTGAAAAAACCTATTTTCTAAAAAAAATCAATTTTTTAACCCTTAAAAATTATTTACTAATGGAATTTTACCGCTTTCTTATTTTACAAATTCCTTTAATGGAATCTTCCTTTTACTTTACGAACAGGGCACCTTTCTAACATTTTTAACTTGAAAAAGTAATATTCTTTTTACCTTGTATGAAATGTATGGATTTACCCAAAAACATTTATTTTAGGTTTTATTTGTAATATTGAAAGGTTTTTTTATATAAAATGTATTTATAAGTGATTTTTAGGGAAGAGGATTTCAAAATGTTGTTCAAATTAAAAGAATATTTTTTTCAAGTATATTATTAAAATGTATTTTTATAGTATTTATATTCATCTATGAAACAAAAATTTATTTTTACATAACTTGGAATATTTTTAATAGATATCATACTCATTATTCCTCTGTATGGTTTTTTATTTCCTTAAACAAGCAGGATATTCCCATTTACTACCTTGAATCCTTGTATTCCCGTTGAAATATTCATTTTACTATGATCATTAAAAATTCAATTTCCCCTAAATAACCATATAAATTATCATGGATATGTTTATTACCTAAACCATATATCATTTTTACATATTGTGTTTTATTTGATAGTTATTTGATTTTATGGGGAAATATTTATAAATATGTATCCATTATTCAATATGGATATTTCATAAGGCATATTTTTCATTAATAATATCAATTATTATTGATATGAGGAATTATTTGGACATGAAGAAAATGGGTTAGGGAATATTTAATGAAATCCATATGGTTTGTGGATCGGTTAATGAAATCCCCACAATGCAACAGTTGTATAATGAGATGAAATTAGATGGAGATAAAACATTAGAGTTTGTTTCCAAGAAAAAAAGGTGGGTTTTTACCAATAGACATAAACTATTTTGAGGACAGATCTTGACAATATAGTGGTTCATGTTCCTAATACATGACGTCCAATAATTAATCATTTCCTTCATTTTTATTCAGTATTTATTATCCATGGTACTTTCATTATGAAAAAAGTCTATATATTAATTTCATTCTAAGTTTATTGATTAAATAGAATTCCTTTTCAGTTAATTACCATTCCATAATACTTATTCCTTGTATATTTATTTAAATGTCTTGTGTTTTTATTTATTTAACATTATATATTATTTATGCTCTTCCTTATTAGTTTATTGATTAAATTTCATGTGTTTTTAGTTATTTACCATGCCATGATTATTATTCTCACTAATTATTTGTTGATTTTGATATAATTTACCATTATTGGTTATTTGAGCTCAACCTTAATATTTTTCCACTAATGAGGATTCACTTAAGAGCACATAGAAATATATGAAATTATACACTATATGGAATAATGTTATTATACTTAGAAAAATAATGTTTTAATTTGTGTATTTATTTGTAATATAAGTCTCGTGTATATATCTAGTTTACCAAGACTACTAAACTATTCATTCTTTTGGGATGTGATTTATTTCTATATTATGCCAATGTAATGGTATCACAACAACAAATATAGGATTTATGGGGTTTAGCTTCAACAATTTAAATCTTCCAAATGATTTACTATATACCTAATTGAGGTTTCAACTTCATTTGTCATATATCATAGCCACTATAGTCCTTATAGGTTGATATTTTCTAGTTTACTTTACATATAATTTTATGGATTTAATTACAAGATGAGTTTCATCTAATGTGAATCCCCATGTTCTCTATAATAATTTAATATTTCCCATACCATAGGTAACTAGGTCACTAAATATAAAATAACTATGATAACCAGTGGTTAATTAAGAAGGTGTTGAAAAATGTATTGAGTACAGGGGTATTTTATGAAATAATTACAAAAATGATGAGAAATATATTTTAAATTATAAATTTCACTAATACTTGTATATTTGATCATTGAGTAAAATAAAAATTTAAATATAAGCAATCAATATTATCCTCTACCAATGGAAAATAAGACCCAAAAAATTGGTCATTATTTCAACAACTAAAAGAATATCAACAAAATAAAAATTGAATTCCATTTTCCAAACACATTTGGACATATGATAATCACCAATAAAAACTCATTCTAAAAAATCATGAACCCTTAAAAATCATTTAAAACAAGATATAATCAAAATAATATCCCAATCCCATGCTTATTCCTTCATTCCAATATATTTTAACATTTCATCTAATTTAATTAAATCTTCATGATGTGTTTTGAATCAAAAACTAAATGGGGTTTCATTTTTATTTAAGGGGAAGAAATATTTAACAACTTTTGGAGAGATTTTTTATCCTAGTATGATTTATTTATTTTTTTTATTTGAGAATGTTCCACGGTAAATGATATAACAATCAATCTTGTTAACCCCTATAGAAATACTTTTTTGATGAATCTCATTCTCAAACACATTCCACCACAAATGGAAGATCACATAAATAGAATTTATCAAAATTCAACTCAAAAAATAATAATATACAACTTACAAAAATAGTTAAATATTGGCCAACTCTGTTCAAAATAACTATGGAGTCATGATCCCCAAATTCTAAAATCCAGGCATTAAGAAAATCAATTTCTCTACAGTGAATTTTATGGTTTTGTTTTAATTTTTTGTACACTTATATTAAAATTATAATTATCATAAAATCTATATTATTTATTAAGGGAACACAAAAACTCAAAAAATTCCAAACAATCAAATGTACATGCATAGTGAAATTTTTATTAAATAGCATGAAAAATGTTAATAATGATAAATCAAAAAGACAACCCCACATTCAAAAAATCCATGATCTTAAACTTAAGCATGAATAAAAATAAAAATAAAGAGATGAAAAATTTATTGATAATTATATTTAATTTTTATTTTATATTTCAACAGGAAAGGTTAATGATATTTTATTTCCCATTGACACATTATTTATTTCATTTATTTTTGTAAGTCACATAAAAAAATGTTCCTTATTTCTCCCTACCCCACAAATTAGAATGATAATAATGTCAGTTAAAAAAAATATAGAAGGGGTTGCAGAATAAGAGTGGGGTTTTAAAATAAAATTTATTGTAAGAATATAGAACAATGTCACATTAAATATTGATACTGGGGGTTGTGGTGAAACTAACTCATCCTCCAATATTAATGTCCATGGCATGCTCCATCTTACAGATGGTGCAATATCATTTAGCATCCGGTGGTAAGTTATTTGATATAAAAACATTGACCTCTATATTCCATACATCTCACACATAAATAACTAAAACATAAAAAATCTTTAAGTTCCCATCTATTAAAATAAAAAAATAAAAATTACGGAAGAAAAAAAACATACCTATTAATTTTTTCACACATAAGATAGGCTCATTGTATAAGGGAAAACACACACATATATATATATATATAATTATATATATATATAATATCCACAATAGGTATATATGAAAACGATGGATGATGCAAGTAGGGAAAGCTGTAGGTTAGTGGTAGGTAATCATTCTTGTCTCCAATCAATTATCGATTCGACACTCATGACCTCACCTTACACGATGAGAATTTCTCCTCAATATTTGTCTTATCATTATACCATATATTTATATACATATATAAATAATCACACACACACACATATATATATATATTGGATACTGATATTAGTGTTAGTTTTAGGTCAGCTTTAAGAAAACTCTATTATTACCAATTGGTCATTGGTTTGAGTACCACTATGGTTTTTCCCCATTCGACATGTATTTATCCCTTTTGAATTTTTTTTTGTGCTGATGATTTTTTTAATTTTTTAAACACATAAAAAACATGTAAAATAAAATAAAAACTAGACAACAAAAATAGTTGACACCTAGGGAGAACTTTTTTTAAGATAATATATCACCCTTTAACCCTCATATTTTAGGTTTTTTCTTAGTAGTAGGTTATCTCAATAAAATCATCTAGGATATCATGTTGATAGAATTATTCTATGAATGGTTTTATCTTATGACCATTAACATTAAATATTTTAATGTTACTGGGATTTTGGTATCTAAACCACCAATGGGGGTGCACATCATGCACTATGTAGGGCCTTGATGATCCCATACATAGAATCCTCTGGTGAAAGTGATGTCTTGAACTATATCAATGAATTTTTTCTAGTTCTATGTATATCAATTTATGAGTCCTTCATGGGTTTTCATTCACTCATTCTCTTTTGATCATTTAATTGTCATAAGTCTTAATCCTATGTTCCTCAAAATCATGAAGGTCTAAATTAATGTTTTTTCATCCAAATAGATCTAAAAATAATTTTTCCTTTTTTTTCTTATGAAAATATTTATAAATTTCAATTCTAAAATAGAAATATTTTTAAAAAACAAACATATATTAATGAATTCTTATAAAGGTTTTAAACACAATCAATTTGGACGAAAGGGCATCAAAGAGTTTCTTAGACAATTCTACCCATTAGGTATTGATAGTTTTTTCAGTAATTTTATTAATTTACATATTCAAAAACTTGACATAACCAATTTTTTAGGGTGGTAGGTTGTTGAAACTTTTTGAGAGATCTCATTATTAAGAAAGATTACCAAGAAATGATAGTTGAAAAAATGGGTTCCACATTCACTAATAATATACTTACAAATAATAAATCCTCAAAAATGAGTTATATGGAGAATATGATCATAGATAGATAGCCATTAGACTTATTGGGAATTACCTCTACCAATTTTTAGATCTAATAAATAGATATAATGATGTAATGTAATTCCTTGACCCGGGTACCACACATCGGTGCCCCGTACCATTCAATCACTGGACCTCAATCATTCATCCCCCTACGCTAGAGGCTACTGACTAGATGAATGGGTCTAATATCGATCATGGGGAGACTATACCATCTTTATCAAATCAAGACATAAATAATATAATCATTAACTAAATGATATAACCCTAAAAAAATATCAATCTCACATGATGACCAAAACATGAATACAATATCAAGAACAAAATAGTAGATATGCCATGCCAAATACGTTTCATGTGTCATATGAAAAACCAATGAAAGAAACACTGAGACTCCCAAGCAGTTCCCTACATGATGTTTAGTTCCCTCATCAATGCTCCATCCCAACACAACCATCTAACATGGTGTCTTGCCCTTATCTTTTCTAGTAAACATGAAGCCTATTTAGGTACCGATCAGGTTCCCCGAGTAGGGTGTTAATACAACTCAGTAGGTCATCGCCAATAGTGTCTAAAAACATCTAGTCAATAACGGTTTATGAAGTTAAATAAAGAATAAATTAATATTAATATGTAAATAGTTATCATTTTTATTATTCATTAAATTGAAAATATAAACCCTCAGGTTCTTAAGGACACACGAAACTTGAAATCCTTCTTCGGTCTATGTCAGAGTCTGAACAATACCAAAGGGATATCACATATCACAAAACCATGATCATAATTTATGATACCATTTCAAATCATTCCATGACCAACTATAACCTTTGTCCAATACCAATCTTATTAGTGTAGAACATCATTCCTAACCCCAAATGTGTATTTGGGGCCTTTGTCCCTGTCCCACCCCTCAATGTCACATGGGTATTTGGAGCCTCTGTCCTAGACCCTCACCTTCTATCACATAAGGTTATTTGGAGCCTTAATCCCTATTATACACTTATTAACACATATGGGTACTTGGATTCTCAATCCTTGTCCCATACAACAATATTAATATTTGGATCCTCAGTCATTGTCCAACACTCCTATCACAAATAATCAAAAATATAAAACATATATCACTCAAACACCACATATGACTCCTCAGTCAGGGATAATCAATTTTAACCGCCTATTTTTTATATTTCCCAACATGAAATAAACTTATAATTTGTCCTAATAACATGGTTCTTCAATTTAATAACATGTAATAATATGAAAAAATCACCCTTATTCCTTTTACAAAAAAATTACCATATAACCCATTAATTAAATCAGAAATTAATCAATCAAATTCCACAATCCCAATATCCCATTAAATAATTCATATATTAATTAATTTAGTTTCAAAATCCCAATATCCCATTAATTAATTTACTAATTATTTATTCCAATTTCATAAATTTCTAATTTCCTAAAAAATCAACCCAATTCATTAGCACATGAAAATTAAATCAAATCAATTCCATGATTCCATAAATTAATTATTCAATTAATTTATTCAATTATAGATTCAATTTTCAAATATTATAATTGAAATTATATAATATATTCATGCAATTAGAATTCAAAATAATGAGAATTGAATTTAGACAACCTACATCAAAATCTATGGTGAACGCTCACAAAAAAATCCCTAATTGACGTGGAACGATCAAGAACATAATGAATGTTGAGATCTAGATTCAAAAACTAGATCCATGATCAAAGAAATAAATATCAAATAATCCTATATCAAGATCCATCTTCTATGTAGAAAAAATTCCCTTCAATGGATGATATAAATATAAGAGATTGGAGGGAAACCATATGGTATGAGAATCTATTACTTGGAGAGGTGAATATATTCAATAAGGGATTTGATTTGTCTTGAATGGAGGTCGGAAGGCCTTGGAATCTTTCCATGAACCTAAAAAACAATATAAAATGTTTAGGGTTGAGTTGGGGTTGATTTAGGGTGAATTCTTAGGGTTCAAGTATTTTTAATCTAATTATTGGGGGATTAAATTTCCATATGCAAGGTTTCCTATACAGGGTGCATAATTTTCACTAGCTATGTGCCCTAACCATGATCCTCACCCAAGGGTGTTTCATGTTTAATACTAAGAGGGTGAAAAGATTGAAAAACTATTTTCCCAGAATGTGAATCCCCTCTGTCTCGGCTCTCACCGTTTTTTGGGCTAGGTAAATAGTTTGCGAAAAAACATGCACCAACCATGTATTGCACCTATTCATTCAAAAATTCTCTAGTTTTTAACCAAAAACTCTCCAATGTAAAACATAAAAAAATCAAAACAAAGGAATAAAATGTACCTATAAACATGCATGAGACATCCCCAGAAAAAGTCATGATCTTAAATTTATCCACTTTATAACAACTAATCCTAAAGCTATACTCCCATGAATTTCAAAGATTATGAGGTAAAAATATTAAGACACAGAACCACATATCTTTATCTCTCTCTCATGTTTCCCCTAGAACATGACCTTTCTTCCAAAATACATTAACTATCAACACTAGCTTTCCCAACAACACTTTTTCCACTATGATCCAAAACACTTAATAGATGCTCCTCAAAAGTCGCATCAGTCTCAACCTTAATATCATCCACATCGATTAGATGATAAGGGTTGGGGTGATACCGTTGAAGTTGTGACACATGAAAAATATCATATATAACATTGTACCTATGTGGAAGAGCAAATCGGTATGCCACCAACCCATTCCTCTCCACAGCCTCAAATGATACAACAAAACGGGGTGCAAGATTGTATTATCTCTGAATCCTATGGTGACCAAACCTATGTGAAAACTAAAGGAACAGATGAACACCCTCTGTAAACTCTAGGGGGAATTGATGTCTATCAATATACGACTTATTTATACTCAGATCTGTATCTGTATTCTTTCAGACCAAATGAATCTACTCCGAAATCTCTTTCATGAGACCTGATCCCATTTGTTCAGAATCACCTACCTCTGTCTAATATAGAGGTAATTCAAATGGTATACAATAAGAAGACTCATATGGTTCTATCTATAATGTTTCCTAATAAATGTTAGTATTGGTGAGCCCCACCAAACCTAGGTGCTTCATCCAAAACCCAAAAATTTTAGGACACATGATCTATGTATATCCTTAAGCACATATAAAGTACATTCTAACTTCCCATCTATCTGTGGGTGGAAATGCATACTTAGTAAAAACTATATACCAAGTTCCTTCTATAAACCCTACCAGAAGTGAAAAGTAAATTATGGGTCATGGTCTGAAAAAATACTTTGTGGAACCTCATGTATATGGACTATCTCCCAAATGTAAAAGTCACAAAACTGGTCTGCTAAAAAATTCTCATGTATAGGTAAGAAATGTGATACTTTCATCAAATAGTACAAAATCAACCAAATATGTCATTCTTCCATGGTGTCCTCTGAAGACCCCCCAAAAAATCCATTGTTTTTTCATACCACTTCCATTACTGAATAGGAAATGGATACAGTAAACCACCATTTCATTGATGCTCGATCTTCACCAAAAAAAAGTTTTTGCATCATGTCATGAACCATGCTATTTCTTTACACATTCCTGAAATGTATTGAGTCCTCATAGGAAATAATACTTTTTGTTAAAATGTAGATGCACCACCCACTTCTAGGCTTAAAATTCACAAATCATAACCTCCTACATGGTCATAGGGAAAAACCAAATTCTTCACATAGATGATGTCATCCTCCTATATATTCCAGTTCGAAGGTGACTCCCTTCCATCTTGGATTTCCCTCAAGGAAAATCATTTTTTATCCTCATACATCTTATCTTTAATTTAGATAAAAATTGCAGACTCAACTAAAACTGATATGAGAGTCATACCCTCCTCACCCAACTCATCAAAAAGAAGCTTCTCAATCAATAATTTCATCATATTAAACTCATTTCTAGACTCCAGAATAACATGAGTTTTATTTTTCAAGATTAATGTTGAATAAAACACCATTTCCATTCTTGAGTGTATATATTATATCAAAATAAAAAGACTGTATATACTCAACCCACCTATTTTGTCGGAGATGTAAATATCACTACAAAATTATATTCTTTAAGCTCTTGTAATCAGTTTATATAGTAATATTTTCACCAAATAGATAATTCCATAAACACTTCAAATCATAAAAACTGCTTCCCACTCAAGATCATGTGTAGTGTAGTTTTGTTCATGTGGACTCAACTTATGAGACCCATACACCAACACTCAATCTCCCTACATGAACACCGCTCCATGTCCTATCCCAAGAGAATAAAAAACACCATATACTCATCATGTGAATCTATAGGAACAAAATCAGTTCTATATTTAAAAGATTCTTCAGCTCCTAGAATGAATTATTAAATGTTACAAAACAATCAAACATTATTTGTTTCTTGTTTTGGCATGAAATTAATGCTTTCAAATGGAAAAAGTCCTGGATGAACCTTCAGTAATATCCTTATATCCTTAGAAAGCTATTTATATGAAAAAAAATATTGGGATACTCCCATAAACCCATTGATGGAACTTTATCTAGGTCCACTGACACGCCTTCATTTTAGATGGTGTGAACCAATAAGTGTACCCAATCAATCCAAAACTAATACTTAGAATGAAAGGAATATATTCAATGCTCTGTTAGTGTACATAAGAAAATGCAAATATGTTTTTCATGATAATCATGATATTTAGTGTACACCAATATGTCATCCACAATCACTACCACTAATTTATCTATGTAATATGGAAGATTTGGTTCATCAGGTTCATTCACACTTTTGGTGCATTCATCATCTTTGATGGCATCATGCAGGACTCATAAATCCCAAAAAATCTTCTAATAGTAGTCCTCGATATATCATAAGGATGAACTATAAACCAATAATACAATGATCTCAATTCAATCTTGGAGAAGACATAAGATCCCCTCAAATAGTAAAAAATATCATCAATACATGAAAGAGGATGTCTTCTCTTTACTTTCATTCAGTTCAACTTAAGGTAATCAATACACAAGCAGAAAATTATATCAGTATTCTTTGAAAACAAGACTGGAGGACCCCATGGTGATTTACATAGATGGATAAAACCCTTATCCATCAACTCTTTTAGTTGAGTCTTATTCTCTTGAATCACTCTTAGTTCCATTCTGTATGGTGGAATAGAAATTGACTGATCCCCCGACATGAGATCAATTGAAAACTTCACATCTCTCTCAGGTGGAAAACATGAGAAGTATTCTAGAAACAGATCCAAAAACCTATCGAATATGAGTGGAAAGTTATCATTCTTTACTCCCCCATCATCTATAAAATTTCTATAAACCTAGGCTATGTTCTCCCCCAGTTAACACGGCCTTCCTAGATATCCCACTCTCCATGGTGAATATATATCACCCTCAAGAGATGGAAATGTAACTCTCATATGGTAAAATTATTTATGGGTTCATTTTCATACTAACTAGTACATACCAATAATTAGTCTAAATCCTAACATGTCAAGGATGTAAATATCCTATCTAAAAAGATAGTCCCCAACCTTGAGAGAGATCCCCTTGCAAAAACAGATATATCTTGACTGTAATCCAAAATGTGTATCTATCATCATAATCCCACTCATGAATTCTATAACTAGGATAAAACCATTCAAAAGTTGGTAATTTATAAAATAATTAGAGGAACCAGTATCAAATTAGGCATTAGAATGTATAGAAGTTACACGAATAGTACCTTTAACTATCAACAATCGGACCTCACTATCCACAAGTGTAGGATGAATTGATGGAACTATCCTTCCACTATTCCATATGATGAAATATGTTTCCCCTGGGCTGCAAAACCCTACTAACATGGGTGATCTTTCCTAAAATAACCACATACACTACCTCAACCACCACGACTATTATAACTCTAGCTGCCAAAATAATATGGCGTAGAAGATACCCTCCCCACACTAAGATTTTTTTGAGATGCTCTATCACTTACCATTTATAATGGGTTCTTGAAGGACCATTGAAGATGTTCCATATGGACACATGCTTGGAACTCTACTGGGGGTCAAAGAAAATGTCTATGATAGTGGCTCAACCATCCACACTGGAGGAAAAGCACCCAAGAAAGATCCTAAGTAAATAAACCTTTTCCCTAGACACTCTACTTTCCTAATATATGGTCAACACTCTCATAACAATTCTTCTTACCCATATAAGAAATACCCCCAAATCATCCATCATAAATCACCTTTCCACCATTGGTTTCATCCATTAGGTTCCCCTCAACTACGAGAACCTAATCCACCACCTTGAAAAAAAAAATTCATCCAAAAGATGTTAAACTGGGACTTAATATCAGATTTAAAACCATCTTGAAAACATATTTATGTATCTCTCTCATCCCCTGTCAGCATAGGAGCAAAGCACTACAAGGCGGTAAAGTGACCAACATAGTCATTCATAGATACACACACCCTGAGTCAACTGCATGAACTCATATTTTCTTGCTTGTCTCATAATATCTGGGTAAAAGTTCTCTAGGAAGGTATCCTAAAAGCCTTTCCATACCATTCCCTCAACCTACCAAGTCTGAGACTAAACATCCCTTTAAGAACAATTTTTTACTAAAGTAAAGATCCATTAAATTTTGGATTAATTCAATTTTATGGAGATAAGGTGGATTCTTAATAACTTTACAAATGTCTCAGGGGTGTATGGGGATCATTCCAAGCCCATAACTAATTTTTTTTGAAAAAATAGTCAAGTCGCATGGTTAGAGTAAATCATACGGGGAGGATAGATGGTATGTCTAAACGGCGTGGATGGTCAGAATTTTTGGTTATATCAATATTTCACAATTGGAATATGATTTCTAAAATCATGTAGCCTAACTATGCGATTGATCTATTTTCTCCAGGTACTCGTTCATGGTTGGTGCACAATTTGGAAAATCATGTGTACGATAATTTTTGGGTGATTTTACCATTTTTACTTTAATGCTCTAATTATCTTCCTCCTTCTTACCTAATCCAAATTCCCGTGGTATGAACCTCTATTTCTCCCATTTTTGGAACTTATAAAGGCCCAGTATAGGGATTGAGATATCTCCTTCATCTGAGGTCCAATCGATATTCCATTTATCATGTTGGATATGAAACGGTAAGTACTCGAGTACTTTTTTGTTGTTCTTTATTTCTCTTTCTCTCGACCTCGTTATTATGGTTTAGGATTTTATACCCATTTTTCATATCTACATCAATCTAGGGAAAATTAGAGATCGATACTGGATGGGGAGAGTATTTAAAGTATAATGTGGGTATTCTATATCTCATCCACCATGTTTTTTTAATTTTTAATTGACATGTGGGGACCACTAATAACATTAGGTGTTGTTTATTGAATTTATATTTCCTGATTATATTCATTAGAACCATATAGTTATTCATTTTATATAAATTTGATTGGTTATTGGAGGTCTTGTCCACAACTCCCAACACCCCATGTAGGGTGATATTCTATAATAGAATTTTTAGTGTTTTGACACTTTTGATCAATTGTTCGAGTGTGCTCAATATTGAACACACTAATAGTAAGTCTCTTTATATTAACTACCTTTTTAATTATGAAATTGTGAATAGTTTTTACCTTTTCACTTCCTCCTGAACCACCTAAGGTAAGTGCTTAAATGTAAGTAATTGATTCAAATGATATTATGGAAAGCATACTTAAGTATATGAAATGGCCTTATCAAATGTAAATGAATGTTGGGTTGCATGTCTGGTTCATGTTTATAGAAGGATTAAAAGTGAACCTTATTAATTAAACTTGACTGACATGGATTGAATCAATATATTGCATGCTACTTGACCTTGTCAAACTAATGAAAGGAAGTTATCGAACCATGTGAAGATGTTAATGGCATAGTAATCATATAATAAATTTAATTATAATGAATTAAATATATGGTCAATAATTATTCACATGGAATGTGACATGTTTATACAAAGGATTTACTCATGTTATCTCTTGGATTCTCGAGGTAATTCCCAGATTTCTCAAGGACTTCATTTCGATTCAAGGATTCTGGATTCCGTGGGTGAGACCTACCTGGGAACTCAATCCTTATTTACCTCTAGATACCCAGTATGACACCATAAGATCCCTTCATTATTATTAATGGATTCCTTTCATACACTCCTTGGATCCAACATGACATGAGGTGCCTTGGTTACATCCTTATGGATAGCCACTATTTATCTCATGTTTTAACTTGGATGCATTCATTGGACTCAATTAAAATCATTATTTTGGGAATGACTTGGATGAAGCACCATGGATTACACTTTTAACCCTCATCTAGACTCAGTTACTACTAAGTTAGTGGGCCCTGAGGTCTAGTGTGACTTGGTGAATACCATGGAACCACATCATATAAATGATCAATTATGGATTCCTTGTTACATCTTGGAACCTTTAGTTTCTATACAATCATGAGGTGATGTTAGTGATGGATATGTCTAATGGGAAATGTTTATATAAATTGGAAATAAATTAATTTATGAACTGGTTACATGTAAATACAGTAACCAAGGGCTAAAGCATGTACTTGGGTATTTAGTTACATTTTACTGCTTTATTTATACATTCATGCTTGTACACTATTACAATTTCCATTATACAGGATGGATGTTGTAGACACCATTGGTTGTGGACCACAAAGAGTTTCCTCACACCTTCTACAGGTGCTTTTTTGTACCCATGACAGATTAAATGTATGTCAATGTTGATAAAAGGTAACGTAATTCTTTATACAATTGATTGCTTGATGTTCTAGGATGGAGTTGGTAGCTAATGACCAAGCTCTAGCTCTGGATTCTTGGGATAATTTATATATTTTATTTTTACTACATTGGGATTTTAATGTTTTCTTTTTTTAATTTGTATCCATGTTTTCAATCTTTCTAGTTACATGACATATATCAGAATCAATTATTGTATGTTATTCTATTTATTTAAGTTATTATTGATTTGTATCCTTCCTCTATGTATTCTATTTACTTATATTTCTTCTTATATTTATTTCATGTTTTTTCTTATATGTTACCTATTGCATTTCACTCTGGTAATATGGGATAGTCTCCCTACGGAGACACGTTAGGCCCTCACGTATTGTTGGAAGCCTCTTGCATTTGGTCAGGTGTACTTAAGGCAATGAGGCCCACCAGGATCAGGGAACATATTAAGTAGTATTAGTGTCTAGGATGTCACAAAGTGATATCAATGTATTTTATTTCTTTCTTTACTATTGGGAGATAATATATTGATGATTAGAAACACTTGGGAACTTGGTCATAAGATTTTCTTGGACATCATGAGCCTGTGTTCTTGGTAAATGATGAGTTTCCTAATTTATAATTGATATTCTACTTTTTCCTATTACATTTGATATCATTTCACTATTGGGTGACACACATAATTTATGGTGTTATTGATTATTCTTGAAATTGATATTCTATTTTATCCTTGGCATGATTATATGATGGCAGAGAGCATTGTTACATTCATCATATAGGCACTTATAATGCACATTTTATGCATATTTCCATTCCATATAGGTGAATTTCACTTCTTTTATTGCGTTATATGACTTTTATTAATGAGTGAGTCTTTCTTTTATACGTGTGTGTGCTAATTTTGGTCTATGATTGAGTAATTTCATATTTAAATTCACGAGGTGTTATGGAACCTCATATGTTGGAATGGGTAATTTACTAAATCAATCCTTTAATTAAAAATTCAAATGGGTGTTGGTATTAGGGATAATGAATATGTTCCCCAAATAACTAGGACAAAAAGCTCATTTTAATTGAACTTTAAGATAAGTTATACGCAAAAGAAAACATAAAATTGATATGGTTGCATGTCTTAATCTCACTTGGTCATGCTTATGAAAGGTAAAGGACTGAATTGGAAATTAAATATAAAAAGAAATGAAATAGTTTCCAATAAATGATGAGGCAAGTTACTATTGACCGTTCATATTTTTGAACCCATGAAACATATAACCAATCACTTACTGATTCCTATCCATCTAGGAAAATTTTAAGATATTATACCTTGGGTAGATATATTTTTTACATGTTATTTCTCTTAGTGTTTCTATCTTTTTCGGAAATCTTGTTCTGAGACATGTTCATGGAAAAAATTCAGACCAATAATACTATGACGTCCTCCTGTCATGATCCTGGAAGGTGGCAATGATGATTCTCTAAATGCGGTGGGCCCTGAGCCTCTAGTCATATCTCTAATAGTGATACATGGGGATCCACTTGTGACACCTAAATAGGGAACTGATTCACAATTTCAAGATAGTTTCTTACATCTAATTCAATCCATGTATAATGCTTCATGAGCTGCACCTATGATGGTTGATTTGACCTATGAGTAGAAACAACAACATCCTTTTACATTATCAGGGGATGGAGATCCACAAGTAGATGAGTCTTTCCTTGAATTCACCTTGTCTATCTCTGACCATATAGAGATTCCTCCTGAGTGGAGAGTCAATATTACTATGTACATGCTCTCTAATTTAGCCATGCATTGGTGGGATGCAATTACTCGAGCAGGTCACCATTAGGACATGGTATGGGGAGATTTCCACGCTACTTCCTATGAACAGTTCTCTCCTCATATGTTAAGAGATAATAGAGTTAGATAGATTATGTATCCTGATCAGGGTTTAATGTCTGTTATATTGTATTCAACACGCTTCATTGAGTTTCAACACTTTGATCCTCAACCAGCCAGTGATGATCTTTCTCTTGGAAGAGGCTTTAAGGATGGGATCCAGTCTACCATCCATTCTTAGGGGAATGAGTTTCACCTACCAAATTCTCAGAGATCATAAATTAGGCTCTTCTCAATAAGAGTAAACTTAGGGATGATGATAGTATGGGGAATATAAGAACAATTCCACGTCAGACAAGTAGTTATTTCACTGGAAGGAAGTGTTCCCTCAATATTAACCATTAGGGAAGAGGCACCCATGGTATCCAAGTATGTAGCTCTGTTGTGTGTCACCAATGTGGATGTATGGGGAATATGAATCCTCAATGTGATAGTGACATACTAGAGTACCAATCTTATGGCCATATTGGGCATCATAAGTGCTTCTATTAGACCTTTCCATCTGCTTCAAGTAAAAGATGATCTACACTAGTTCCACCTTTACAGAAAGGTTCTTTTAAACCACATTAGGTGGGGATTTGGAGTAGCACCAATAGGACAGGTTGGGGAGAAGTTCAAAGTCAGGGTATCCATACCACAGATCATCACCAATGCCATCACAATACCTTTGATTATGGTAGTCTAGCTGCTTCATAGGGACAAGGATCAGGTCATTTTCATACATTACAGTCGATACCCATTGATCTAGTTGTAGGACCGTCAATAGTATGAGGTACTATTATTGTAACCACCACTATAGTATCTATTTTATTTTATATATGTTCTGCACAATCATTCATCTAATTATCTATTATGGAAAGCCTTAGGTTATAAATACAATTTATTCATGATTTTATTACCCTAGATAAATCATTGTGAGTATAGTTAGAGGGATTACACCAATGTAAAGATTATCCCCTTGAGGTAGGAATTTACAATTTCTTGTGGGACCTATTTTTTCTTGAGATGAAGAGAATTGGTTTCATCCTTTGGATGGATGGGTTGGTTTCGTATCATGAATTTGTAGATTTCTATCGTGGAAGGGTATATTTTACATCAGCATAAGAAAAAAATTCATTATAAGGGTGAGTGGGATATCCAGGATAGCAAAGCCGGACCAGAGCATCATGGGCTAGGAGGGATAACCACCCAAATTTCCAATCTCTTCATGGATGCTCAATGATTAAAATAGGGTTAATTCCCTCCAGTAATAGATCAATTTAAGAATTTTTCCCCATTCATTATTCTGTCTTACATCTAGATTGGGAGGTAGAATTTATGATCGATCTTGTTCTAGGAGAATATCTATTGTTCATTCCTCCATATAAGATGGAACCTACTAAGCTCAGTGAGATCAAGAAGTAGTTATTAGATCTTGATGTCAAATATTTCACACGACCCAACGGTTCCTCTTGGGTTTCGCCTGTACTTTTCCCCAAGAAGGATGATGGGGACCTTCATCTATGAATTTTTTATAGATGGTTAAACCATATGATTGTAATGATTCTGAATCCATGACCTTGAATATGTAATCTAGATGAACATATTTGAGGAGATATGATCTTCTAAAAGATAGACCTGAGATTGGGCTACCATCAAGTGCGATTCAGGAAATCAAACATACATTTTACAACTTTTTGTAGTCTGTGTGTTATGTTTTAATACCTCGTTATGTAATTTGGTATTATGAATGTGCCCACCATTTTTATGGATTTGATGAATAGGGTGATTTATCCCTATTTAAATTTTTTTCCATTGTATTTTTGGAGGACACGTTGGTGTATTCTCACACCTATAGAGACCTTGAAAATCCCCTGAAGATCATTATAAGTACAGTAAGAGAGCATCATCTTTATGCCAAGCTTCCTAAGTTCCACTTATGGATTGAAAATTTTCACTTATTTTTTCATATTATCTTATAATCGAGAGTCTCTGGTTACCAAGAGAAGGTGAGTGTTGTAGTTTCATAGGAGAAACCCAAGAAAATTTTTGATATATAGAGTTTCTTGGGGACGAATAGATATTACAAGAGTTTTATACAAGACTTATCATGACTTTTTTAACCTATTATCAGTCATACAAGGAAGGGTGTTATGTTCTTATAGTTAAAATAGTTTGAGAAAGCCTTTCAGTTGTTGATGGGGAGGCCGGTCTTAGCTCCTATTTTGACTTTGATAGTGCTAGGAAGAGGTTATATTTTCTTCTTTGATGAATCATCCATTATCCTAGGAGTAGTGATGATATAAGAGAATAGTTTCATTACATACAAATCTTGGATGTTGAGACCTCATGAATGAAATAATCTAATGCACAACCTTGAGCTAACATCAGTTGTACATTCCTTACATTGCTCGAGAAACTCTCTATTGGGAAAGCACATTTTGGTGTACCCAGAACACAAGAACCTCAAATATATCTTTTCACAAGTTAATAAAGTCTCAAACAATGAATATGGGTCAAATAACTTCAGTCATTCGATTTCATGTTTACCAATATTCTTGGAAATGGAAACATAGTTTCTTATACACGGTGTTAGAAAAATCACTTATAGGAAACATGGGAATCCAATAATGAATAAAAGTTAATAGCCCTCTTTTATGAACTGCATATGGTGTTTCATGATAGTCCCCATCAGTCTTACCTCCCATCCTTTACAATTACCTCTTCCCTCTTTGAGAATATGAAGGGTAGTCAAATTTCAGATCCCGAGGGGCTTGTTCTCTATGAGAGATTATCAAGAGCTGAACCACCTCCAGATTGGTCTTTTGATAAAGACGACATCCTAGATATGGATGTGTGTTAATTGCTTCTTATATATATATGAGAGAGCAGTTGATGTAAGAGTCCCTGGCTTCTCTATTGGCAGTTCATCCCGGAATCTCCCAAATTGATCAAGATATGAAATTCTAGTATTGGTGGACTAGGATTAAACTTTTTTAGCTTCTTTTAGTCCAATAATTTAAATTTAATGATATTGATAAGGATTTCATAGTCGGCATACCTAGTTCACTAAGGGGTAGCAATGATATATGGGTAATTATTGACCAACTAACAAAATAAGCACACTTCATTACAATTTAGGAGACTTTCTTTGTTGGTGATTTAGGGATAATGTATATCTGTGAGATCATATGACTAAACGGGGTCCCTCGTACGATCATTTTTTATAGGGATTCTCATTTCACTTCATGGTTCTAGTAGGGGTTGTTGAATTCTCTTGGTACAAAGGTAATTCTGAGAAAATATTTTCACCCTTACATTAATATATAATAAAAATAGATTATATAGGTTCTAGAGGACATGATCTGAGCACATCTTCTTTATTTCTGTGGTTCTTGGGGTAATCAAATCTATCTCATTGAGTATGACTATAATAATAGCTTTTAGGAGACAATTGAGAAAGCTCATTTTGAGAACTTATATGGTTGGCCTTTTCATTCACCCATATGTTGGCTAGAGGTAGGTTAGGAATCCATACTAGGTCCTTATAGACTTTCGAAGATTTTGGACTAGGTTTAGTTGATCAAGAATCATATTACTACTCCTCGTTATAGATAGAAATATTTTGTTGATTTCCATCGATGACCACTAGAGTTCATGGTTGGGGATCATGTTTTCCAATGTGTATCACCTGGGATAGGATGCAGATGGCTAAAAAGTAAGGGAAGCAATCACCTTGTTATGTATGTCCCTTTGAGATCTTGGTAAGATTTCGGATGGTAGTCTATCAATGGCTACAACCTTAGAGATACTGTGCTATGCATGACGTCTTCCTTGTTTCACAACTTCACCGTTATCCTGCAGACTCATCCCACACTTTGGATCCCGAGGAAGTAGACCTTGATTCCAATGATTATATTGAGGAGTATACTATACACATCATCGGCAGGACCACAAAGGCTCTAGGAGATACTGTGTTATGCATGGTGTCTTCCTTGTTTCACAACTTCACCATTATCATGCAGACTCATCCCACACTTTGGATCGTAAGGAAGTAGACCGTGATTATAATGATTATTTTGAGGAGTATACAATACACATCATTGATTGGACCACAAACGCTCTAGGTAGCTAGTCTCCTCCTCCAGTATGAGTGCTATGGCAGCACAATTTCATACATGATGAGACATGAGAGCGGGAGGTCGATTCAAGTGCTCAGTGGCCAGAGTTATTATTTGAAATAGTTTCTCCACACTTGGAAGGTGAAATCTAGGATGAGTTCCTTTAATGGTGGAATACTGTAAGAAATAAATTTTTGAATCTGGTATGGATATTATATATTTTGGTCTAATTCACTTTTATGGACCTAAAGTGGATGCATAATGAGTTCATCAAGGTCTCAGGGGTGTCTGAGGATCGTTTAGATCCTAGAACCAAACTTTTTGTAAAAATTGTCCTATCACATGGTTAGTGTAAACCTTGTAGGGAGGATAAACAATTAGTCTAAATCGTGCCAATGGTCTTCATTTTCATGAAAATCCATATCCACAGTTGGTGCATAGTTTCTCAAATCATAAATCCTAACCATATGAGTTCCCCATTTTCTCGATGTACTTGTGCATGGTTGGTGCAGGGTTTGGAAAACCATGCGGCGAAACCTTGAAAAGGATATTTTTTGGGAGATTTTACCATTTTAAATTAATGATCTAATTACCCTCCTCCTCCTTCGCAAATATGAATTCGAACTGGATGAACCTCAATGTTTCCCACTCTTCAGCTTCTGAAGGGAAAATCTAGGGATTGAGAGACCTCCTTCATCCAAGGTCCAATTTAGATTCCATTTGTCACATTGGATGCACAATGGTTAGTACATGATTTCTTTTTAGTCGTTATTTTTTTCCTTTCTCTCAACCTAGTTATTGAGGTTTAGGATTTAATGAACATTTCTCAAATAAACTTTTATTGAGGCTGAATTATAGGTGGATACTAGATGGGGATATTTGTATAAGTATGTGGTGGGTGGTCTGTTAGTCATCCATCAATTTTGCTGATTCTGGAATTGATGTATGGGACCTGGAAATTTTATCAGGTGTTTTTTATTGAGTTTATACTTCTTACGTACATTCCGTAGAACCGTATTATTATTATATTTACATAAATGTGATTGGTTATTGGTATTTGTGTCCACAAATCTCAACACTCCATCTAGGGTGATATTCCATAATTGGGTTTTTAGTGTTTTCACACTTTTGAGCCATTGTTATGGTGTAATCATGCTTGAACACATAAATGGTAAGACTCTTTATGTTAATTACATATTGAATCATGATATTATGAATAGTTTGTACCTTTTCACTTCCTATTGACTAGCCTAAGGTAAATTATAAAATGTAAGTAATTGATTCAAATGATATTATGTCATGAATACTTAATTATACGACTTGGTATTATTAAATGTAAATGAATTTTTGTTTTCAGGTTCATAGAAACCAATTCCATGTTTATGGAAGGAAGAATAGTGAACCTTATTAATTGAACTTGACAGACATGGTTTTAATCAAAAGGATGCATGCTACTTGGCCTAGTAAAACTAATGAAAGACAAGGCTTGAACCTGGTGAAATTTTTAATGGCATAATGATCATATGACCAAATTAATTATAATTAATTAAATATAAAGTTCCAATTTATGCACATGGTCCATGAAATATTTATAGGAAGTCTTGAGTTGTGTTAGCTATTGTATTCCCAAGTGAATGCCTTGGGTACTCTAGGATGTCATTCTGAATCAAGGATTCCAATTGCCTTGGGTGAGACCTACATAGAAACCCTATCCATGTTTACCTATGGATTACTTGTATTACATTATAGGATCCCTTAATTATTATTACAAGATTTCTGAGATACACTCCTTGGATCTAGTGTGGCCTGAGGTTCCTTGGTTACATCCTTGGGTCTAGCCAATTTTTATCTCCCATTTTACCCTAGATGCATTCCTTGGATTTGGTTAGAAGCATTAATATTGGAATTAATTGGATGATGATCCTTGGATTAAGATATTACCCCTTAGTAAGACACAATTACTAATGATTTAGTGGCACCTATGGTCTAGGTTTCATTAGTGAATACCATTGAACCACTTTATATAAATTTTCCATTATGGTTCCCTTGATACATCTTGGAACCTTTATTATTAATAATATCATGAGATGATGTCAATGATGGTAATGTATAACATGTCATGTTTATATAAACTAGTAATAAATAAATTTAGGAACTAGTTACATGTATAAACACTAGTTGAGGGATGAAGCAAATACTTGGGTATTTAGTAACATTTTACTAATTTATTTATATATTCAAGCCTTCACACTATTACAATTCCAATTATATGGAATGTATATTATATAAACCTTTTGTGGTGGAACACTGATATTTATCTCACTCCCTCAATGAGCACCGTTTGGTACCCAATGTTGATTAAATCTATGCAGGAGTTGGTAAAAGGAATTGTAATTATTCAGATAACTAATTTCTAGCTGTGATAGGATAGATCTAGTATAGGAGGACAATGTTATTTCTTGGGATGCCTAGGATAGTTTATGTCTTTCCTTTTTGCTACATTGGTATTTTCATGAATTCGTACAAAATTTTAAATGTGTTTTTATCTTTTTAGTGACATGACATATATCATCACCAGTTATTTTATGTTATTCTAGTTATTTCAGTGATTATTAATTTTTATCCATCCTCTCTATATTCTATTTACATATATTTTTCACCCTATTTTTCTTCTGTTGTATCTTAAATGTTATCTGTGATGTTTTCACTCTGGTAATGAAGGAATAGTCTCCCAGTAGACACACCATAGTAAATCACTACTGGTCGGTAGCCTCAGGCATTTGGGGAGGTGCACTTGAGGCCATATGGAAAACAAGGCTCAGAGAAACCTATTAAGTGGAATTTAGGTGTGGGATGTCACAATGATACCAGTGTTTCACTGATCCTAGTAACATGAAAGCTACCAACTTGACCCACTTTTCAGTATGATTATGTAAATATCCAAGTATAGTATTGATAGAATCAATCCAGAATTCACTACCTCAGGTCCACCCTCTCCATTAAATGTTAGAGGGTTCTGTAACTGAAATTCCCCTAGTAGGATAGACATACTCTTCACAACACTCTTAGGGTCTCTTTTCATAAACTACATGAAGTGAGAAAAGTTCTCATGGAACTTCTCTCCAACTACTTCACCTAAAATTATTGATGGATCATTAGCTACTGCTAGAGGATCATTTCTAACCATATCCTAATGTCATCCTCTCAACCAGGATCATCATGGTGGCATATCTCTACAATTCCAAATACACCTCTTAGAAAAAATTATACAACATCATCACATTTATCATAAGGGATTCACATCAAAAAATAATAATTCATCCCACCTTTTCCCCCACCACGTGGTCAAAATCGAGGCACCATCACAACCCTTAACCATCCTACATCCAGTTCGTGGTTAAAAAAAAGTAAACTCATTATCATTATTCATGTCTCATTAGAAACCCATTTTACACATTTTTCATCATTTAAAATTTCTGATTCAATATTAGGCACATTTTCATTTCAATTTCAAAACCATGGAAAACATTTAAATTTCAACAACTTACCGCAAACCTTCTTTTTTGTACATGCCAAAAATAATACATGTGACAAAATAATCCTGATTTATTAGAATGATGCATGAATAGTCAACTTTCAAGCCATATCGAGCCACAAACAAAATTTTTGAAATCATGAGAAACAAAGGTAAAATCACAAAATAAGTGCATCGCCCAGGATAAAATAATATCTAACTGTAACAACACACATCAATAACAAAAATCCCACCCTAGGTACTTGGGTTTTCCCACATACATGGGTTAGATACTCCCATGTATATGCTCAAGTATAAGGCTTGAATCATTATAGTCTCATGTCTACCTTTCTCCAAAAACATAGACAAAGGTATAGAAAAGAAAACACCTTTAATACCACTTTGTAATGTCTTGACCCAGTTTCCACACATCATTTCTTTAAGCCAGTCATTCACATGACCTCAAGAATGACTCCCCATATTCCAGAGGCTTTTGACTTGCAGTAAGGCTCTAATATCGTTCATGGGGAGACTAAACCCAATTTATCAAAGTATCACATCATAAAAAATAAATAAGAAACAACCAAATTATATAACCATAACAAGAATAATATCAGTATCACGTGATGAACAAAACATGAATAAAATATCCAGAACTAAATAGCAGGTATGACATGCCAAATACATGTCAAGTTTCAAATTAAAGACCAAATAAAGACACAATAACACTACTAAGAAGGTCCTGACACCAGGTTTCTTCCCCTCATCCCTGATCCATCTTGAAACATCCTTCTAACATGGTTCTCTTTTCCCTTATCCTATCCTACAAACATGACCTCTATTCGGGTACTAATCAGGAAGCCCGAATACAGTGTGAGTACAACTCAGAAGGCCACCTCCATTGATGTCTAAAACAATATCTAGTCAATAACAGTGTATGAAGTTATATACAGAATAAATTACAATGTATATGTAAAATGTTGTCACATTTATTATACGGTAAATTAACCACATAAACTCTTGAGTTCTCAAGGGAACCCGGACCCTCAATACCATCTTTGGCCGATGATAATGTCTGAACCATCACCAAGGGATATCACATATCCCAATACCATGATCATAATTTGTCATCATATTTACACTCATGTCACAACCAGTTGGAACCACGGTCCAATTGCAATCTCATGGGTATAGAACATCATGTCTAACACCCCATGGGTATTTTGGAGCCACAGTCCTGGTCCGACACCATAATATCAAATGGGTATTTGGAGCCTCAATCCCTGACCCACAATTTCTATCTCATAAGGGTATTTCTATTATTATCCTATGTCCCATACATATTTAAAAATATGTGTATATGGATCCCCATTCCTAGTCCTATACAATAGAAATCACATATGGGTATTTGAAGCCTCAGTCTCGGTCCCACACTAGTATCTCAAAAACAAAAGCATAGAATACATATATCTCATGAAAAAATAATATATCACATCAATAAAGGTAAATCAACATTAACACCCTTTTTATCTCCATTTCACATCAAGGAATACAATTAAAAATTATAAAAAAATAGGGATCATTAATTTATTTACGTGAAATAATATGATCAAATAACCATTAATCCAACTGTCATCATTTAAACATAGAACCCATTAATTAATTCAAAAATTAATTAATCCAATTCCAAAATACCAAAATCCCATTATTTAAATAACCAATTAATTAAAAAATTCCTCAAACCCAATATCTCATTAATTAATTCACCAATTAAGCCATCCAATTTCCCTTATTTCCAGTTTCCCCAAAATTCAGCCTAATTCACCATCACATGGAAATTAAAACAAATAAATTCCATGATTCCATATGTTAATTAATAAATTAATTTGTTAAATTCAAGATTAAATAATAAAACATTCCAATTGAAATTATATAATACAAATGTGGAATTTTAATTCAAGATGATCAGAAATGAATTTAGAGCACTAACCTCAAAATCAGTGTTGAACGCTCACCAATGAAAATCCCCAATTGAAGTAGAATGATTAAGAACGCGATGAATAATGAAATCTAGATCAAAAAAAATTGATCTAATTTATAATTTATCATCATCCAATAAAATGATATATTGATCCATCAACAATAGATGAAAACATCCCTTCAAAGTATTAGAGAAAGACTATATAGTGGGAGGAAGTTGTACAGGATGAGAATCTCTTTTTGGGAGAGGTGCATATCTTCAATATGGGCATAGATTCTTCCTGAAAGAAGTTCATAAGGCCTCTACATATGTTCAAGAGCCTAAAAAACGAGACAACACATTTAGGGTCATTTTGGGGTTAATTTTGGGTGAATTTTGGGGTTTGGGTATTTTTAATCAAATTTTTAGATGATTATATTTATGTGTGCATGGTTTCCGGTATGGGTCCCACAGCATTACCAAAACATGATCCCTAACTATGAACCTTACCCAAGGGTTTCACATAGTTACTACTAAGAGAGAAGATAGTTTGAAAAACGTGATCTAGCCATGTGAATCCCATCTTCCTGGGATCACACGATTTTCTGGGTTGGGTGAACAATTTGGGAAAACTATGTGCAACTGCGCACTACCTCTCTTCCTTCCAAAATTCTCCAATTTTCACCCAAATACTCCCCAATGTAAAATTTATTCAAAAATTACTCAAAAAATAAAAGTTTTATCTATAAATGAGCCCATGAATTCTATAGAAATGTTTTGGATTGTACATGTAAAGATATACCTTGGTGTTTGGAAATTGTCCTATAAAATCAACTCCCTATCAATCAAATATTTCATGAAAAAAATAAGAGTAAGGGAAATTTGATTCTTTTTTTTATAGCCATGTTTATGATGTTGAGTAAAACATTAATTTTTTTTACTGGAATATATATAGAGGAATTTCAGGAATAAACCATATTAAAGGACCATTATAGTGGTTTCCATTGTAAAAATTTGATCTGTACATTTCTCTCTATGAATGATTTTTAGAATTACAACTTTATTGACTTCTTGAATATACATCCCAAAGACCCAGTTGGTATAGAACATGTATAGGATTTTATCCTCAACCACATAGTGTTTGACAATAAAAATTAATTGCCTCCCAAATTATGTCCCTAATAATTTTGTAATTAAACTCCTAACCAAAATGATTACTATATTAGCATACTACGGTCAATCAATCACATAATTGAGATGCTAATTTATGAATGAATTAGAGAAAAAATTATGTGTCAAGTTATCCTTGAATTATATCACATAGTGTTTATGTACCATAATATTTTCAACACACATTTTTATTTAATGGTTATATCCAATTATAATAATGGAAGACTCACCTGATCAATCTAGACATGGCATCTAGTTTAAAAAAAATTAAAGCTGCATAATCGGTGAAAAAAAGATTTGGGATCCTAAGAGAAAGTTCCTAAACATTTATAATCAGAATAAAATATCAAGAAATTATTTCAAAGTAATGGTGTAGCTGATTTGAGCATTATTCAATGATTTCCATGGTTAATAAATAAAAAATAGGGGTCTATCACAATGTTATCCTAAGAAGGATCCTAATGAAAATTCGCTATCATCACACATGAGTTTGAAATGAATCTTCTAATTTGATTCTTTAATGAAGGGTGGATATATAATACATGACTTGAGTGTGTAGAAGGATTATAGACAACTTTTTTTTAAAAATAATGGATCATATTTCACTAGAAGAGCACAAACAGGTCATGAAATGATGTTGGAGTTCTTAATGAACCTTATATAGAACCCAACTTGTCCATTTTAGGATATCACTAATATGATTGTTTTTGTATATTGAATTTGAAAAATTATATCTATCTTGTATTTATCAACACAAATCCCTCTACTAAATACTAGATGTCCCAAAACTATCCCTTACTTTACCATGAAATAGAATTTTTCCCAATTTTGGAAGAGATTACTATCATCATATATAGACAAAAAACTCTAAAAATTTCTCGAACAACCATTACTTTTAACCCAAAATATTTATAATTCAACCATAAATACATCAAAACCACCCCTCTATTTCGTGGTATTTTCTCTTCATTCACCACTGGAATGAAATAGGGGCATCAGAAACCTTGAAGGGAATTTTCTTGATTCCAAAAGTTACAAATTGGGGGGGGGGAATTTGTTTTTATTTATTCTTCTAAAGATACAAAATTTTGTTTTTACCTTGGGTGTCCATTTAGGAAAAATAAGAACTAATGCCTCACCACACATTCCTGAAATTGTTCAATAAACGGAAAAGGGAAATGTTCTTTATTTTTTACATGATTTTAACTTCCAATAATTAATTATAACTATTTTTACACTACTCACTACTTTAGGTATAAAACCACCAACCTCATTAGTAATCACATTGATTATATCCATCTTAGGAACCAATTAGATTGAGTTTACCCACACACACTCAGCAATGGGGTAGATTATATCATCAATAGTCAAAATTAGAAGTTATTTATAATCCACATCAATGTGATTTGGATTTAGTGTCCATTATTGTTAAAACCATGGTTTAGATTTAGTTATTATAACAATATTATAGATCCCAATGAGTAGAATAATCCCCTGAATATTAGATTAGGTCTATCAAATTTCTTTCTTGTGCCTTCTCAAGACATCTGTAATAATTATATACATGTTGTATTTTATAAATGAAGAGATAAAAACATTAAGGGTGTTATTTTCACAAAGTACTAATTACCTATGTAAGGTTTTTAGGACCTTGAATTCATGTTTTTTTGGTTTACAAATTTATCAGAATATTAGGACATTGAATCGATCATGATTTCGTTATTAAAATTTCAAAATAGAATTTTTTCCATTTAAACAGATTTTTCAGATACTAAAATGGCCAGATTAGAGTTCAGAACAGGAATGGAATCATTATATTTAATTTTTAAAAAGTATTCCAAAAATGGTGATCATGAAAAACTATAAAAATATCTCTCTAAAAGATAAGAAACCCAAGGGAAAATGTATACATCGTTTATAAAAATGAAGTAAATCTCATTTGTACTTTAACATCCATTAATAATCCATTGATTTTCCCTTTGTTAACATTAAAAAAATAGATATCCTATTCACCTCATAAAGTTCTTAATCATCCCCTATTTTAGAATTTTCATTAATGTTTTTTTGTATTAGATCATGTATTAAATGGCCGTGTAAATGTTCTCACTCCTTAAACGAATGTCCGAGTTAGTCATTTCTAGGAAGGGGAAACAAATAATGACTGTATTATTCCCCCAACTATATGTAATGGGATTATTGTTAAGGGTAATTAAGTTTGAAGAGTATATGAAGTTCTCTTGATTCATAGGAACATTCCTTAAGATCCCCTTAAGAACCCAAAAACTACTATTAGAATGTTGAAGAGTGATTAATTTGGCTTGGAGTTACTTGATCCAAAATTGACAATACAATGTATATGGAATGATGTTCACACATTCTCTATAAATATATAAGGTCTTGATAAGTTTTTTTATATCTTATTTCAACACTAATTTATGTACATCATGAGCCTTTCAACATTGGAAGCATGGTTCCGTGTATTGTGGTGATAACATTAGCATCTAAAAGGTATTGGTTTTTAAGAACATCCTTTTTAATTTTAATATGTCCCTAATCTCATTAGAGTAATAAGATATTATTTGGATTTCATAATGATGGAGTATGTTCAACATAACTTGTGAGAAAATTAACCTTAATGATTCATTCAATTCATGTTTTAATTTCTATCTCATGCATTGATGGAATGGAATAGGTTGTTGAATTTTTTGGGGATTAGTGGGTTTTTTCACATCGTTATCAGATTTATTTAATTAAAAACATGTTTTTTCAAATTTATCTAGAGTTTCTTGTGGCTTCATATGGTTTTAGGATGGTTGGTTCATGTTTAACAAGGTATTTATTGATTTTTATTATACTCACTATTTTGTGTATATAAATGGTTAATTGTGGTCCACTAGAATATCCCCATAATATTTTTGGGGGTCATCCAAAGTAGGAATGGTTTCCTTACTAGTTTTAATGTTTGGTAGTTGATATTTCAGGTATTACACTTTATAATTCATTATTTCAATTTTTTATAAAATGGCTCGAGTAATGGGAGATGGATAACTTGGGAAGTGGTTTGAGTTTGTTGGTTTTCCCCCACAAGGATATTTATGGTATGATATGTTATATTGAATAGAAAGTTGGAATTGGACTGATGTGTGTAGGTATTAGATTAGTTGTGTTCGAAATAAATTATGTGTTGGAAAAGTCAATATAGATTTGAGATACAGTCCTTGTTATTGACTAGGTTGTTGTATAAGTTTTGTGTTATCTTTATAATAGAATACTAGGTGGTCATTATACATTGGATTGAAATTGTTCTGGTATAGTTGTGTCTAAAAGATCAAAGTTGTAGTACCCAAAACTATTTTTAGGTAAGTACCTCATTAGTTATTAGAGAAATTCAGTTTCTTATATTAGCTTAAGCATTTTTTTATGAGATAAAAGATTTAGGGAGAAAACTAAGGGTTCAGGGATCTAAAATCTAGGTTCTTGAGTTGTAACCTAGGGCACATAGTTGGTAGACATTTATTGTTAATCATATAACCTAATATATATAGACACTGAGTTTTTAAACCATTCATGTAGGTATAAGGAACCATACAAATGTCTATAGAAAATTATAGATAAATTTCACATGTTAGGTTCATGGTTTGTAAGTCATTTTTGTTAACTATAAGAAATTTCATTTTTCATAAAGTGTGGATCATATGGTTGGTGCATGGCCTGCCAAATAGTGTATCCAAAGCATCAATCCCATTAAAAAGTGAAAAATTAAAAATTTCACCTTACAACTCTCAATCCTATTTAATTAATTTTATATTTCTTCTTATCTAGAACACTATCTTTCTCATGTCCCTTTCTCTATCCTAAATCGTGGATGTTCTTCCATGTTTCTTTCTCATTGGTGTGTTGTTGCTTGTAATTGGATGATTTTGGAATGTCTATGATTGTACATCCTTATTTTATAATTTCCCTATTGTTTTAATTTGTTGTTGGGAAGTGTTATTTCATGTTTAATACTTATGCCTTATTTTTGGGTATATTGTCCACTACCAAAATTTCACTCATTTTGGGTCGAATCAAAGCACTACCTTTGGTATATGGACTCCTATTATACTAGACCCTTTAATTAACCGATCTTATTCACATATTTTATATGTTTGTTGGTAGTGTCAAGACATTATATGTTCTATGAGTTGGTTTAATTTGAAATTATTATTTAAATAAAGGTTTACCTTTTTTAAAGGAAAAAATTAAACATGAATTGAAATCTAGTTTAAGAGGTGATAGAAAGTGAAAAAAAAATATCATGGTATTTTCCATTAAATTAGACAACATTTTGGAAAATATTTTTTATAAAATTAAATTTGTAACACTAATGGAATTGAACCTAGCTGAACTCTGGCCCTAAAATGTTTTCATAATTAAATGGTTAACTATGATTAAATGGTTTTGTGTAAATTATGGTTTAAATCATTGAACGTGAAATTGTATTCAAAAACTATAAAAAATTATGGTTGGAATTAAATTTTTTTAGACCCTAAGAAAATGGTATACATTGAATAGTGAATAAAGTATTTTGAATTAGTTGGATAGTGATGAAATAAAAATTTAAGTGACAAAGTCTATTTGGAAAGCTAATCATTAATTTTTATGGACGGATATGATATTATAAATTGGATTCAGGACTCATTTTTCTTGGATGGAAATGAATGTAAATTGGTAAATATATAAGATTAACATTTTAATTTATGAAGTGCAATGGGAATCATGAAATGGATTGATACATCCCAATTTAAAAATTGAAAATTGAAGTACATAAAACATAATTTACATATGTAAAATGAAAATTTGACCTTGGAAGAAAATGCCAAAGATTATAAGGACATTGAAAATGAATTGTAGTATATGATTTTATACTGATCATATTACAATTAATTGTTTTTTAAATGAAAATGAGTGATAATTGCTAATTTTAGAATGTTATGTATACATGTTGGTTATATTTTTCTTATTGACATATTTAAACATCTTGGTGAATCTAGACCATAGTTTCTATTCTCGATGGGTAAACCCAAGGTGAATTCTTCCCCTAGGTGGAAAATTAGATTGTTCACTTATAGTTAATCCTTTGGAGAGTCGATACCTTGAGTGAAAACTTCTATTTTTTATGATGGTTAAATCCATAGGGAATTTGACTAATTGGTGGATGCTTGGGTTTTGATTTATGGATAAAACCATGGAAAATCCTACCAATTTGTAGAAGTCGTGGGCTTGAGGATGGTTATCTAACACTTGGGTAATTGTTTTTTTGGCTTGAGATGGGTATATTAACCTAGGTGGGAGAAGGTTTGGCACGATAATTATGTCATACTCTAAGAAACCCTAGAACTTGCTTAAGCATGTTTTTATAGATTACAGGTATCATTACAAGAAACCGAGTTCAGTTTTTATTTATCATTTTATGATGAATTGTGTTTAATGATTTATTTATAATTATTTCACTTGATAAAAACTACATGTAATTGTAAATTTAAGGTAAAATGTTGGTGGTGTCCTACAGGGTTGTACTCACACCCATTTTAGTCCATCATTTGGTACCTGACCAGACAATGTTTTATTTTAGGTTATATGTTTGGACATTGATACGACATAATGAATGCCATTTTTATGAAATTAAATGAGTGGTGTTGAGAATTTGGATAGTCATAGTACATGGTACCTCTTGTGTCAAGTTTATTATATCCTTTATTTCTTTTATCTCAAATATATACCTAATCTAGCCATTAAGGGCCAACTGTTGCTTTTAACATATTCCATCCATCATAGTTTGTGGTTCTTTATTATTAATTTATTTTTTAGACCTTACTATAATTGAGATGTTATAAAGGTTTGTTTTTTATGTTATGATTTAATTTCATTGTTATTGGAACTATAAATAGACAGTATTTTATAACTAATATATCCATTCAAACCCTTTCCCACTATTGTAATCCTCTAGCATACTAGGAGGTGGGCATGGGGTATAGTAGTGACCACTAATCCAGGCATTAATTAGTGGTCCGGGGTTGTTAAATGTTACAATGTTGTATCAAGGAATCCATTTCTTTTGTATTGCAGTTTAGGATAGAAGAAAAGATATTATTGTGTGTTAGAGTGTGGTAATAAGAATGTTTCCAAGAGTAGCATACCCACATATAGGGGAATATCTAAGTCACATGGGATGGGATTTTTACTATTTCCCTCTTATTTTATAGTAGATTGATTTTCACCTTGAATGGTCAAATTATTTTTCCTTGTAATGGAGTTAGGGGTTTTTATCTCTTATTCCAATATTGGAATAACTATTTTTTATTCCTTGCATTATTTTAGGAATGTAGGGATTTCCATGGAATTCATCATGCTAGATCCACATGTTTTAGATTTTATTAGTTTGTTTCCTATGATTTTGATACTCACTTGATAATATCTCTCCATGATAAATATTATCCTAATTTTTATATGACCTATGATAGTATATTCCGAAGTTATTTTTGTGTTTATCAAAAAAATTGGGTTATTAATTTGTTTTTTATTAGAGTTTAATATTTTTTTCACATATAAGAAATCGGTTACATTTAATATTGCTAATTCCTAAGATAATTTATTAATATACATAATAATATAAATGGATTTCTAAAATATATTAGTGGAAAAATAATGTGCCATTAAGAATCCTATAAAGTGATTACCCTCATATATTATAAAGGGAATCTTATTTATCCAAGTAGTTCAACGTGGTGTTTGATGAACAAACCAAGGAAATAATAATGATGTTACCTTAATGGATAATTGGAATCATGGGAAATTTCATACCTTGAAAGGAATATTAGAATATATATATTTTCAATCCCTTGAGTCAAAAAATTTGTAATTTATGAAATTATTAGTATCCTTATATGACCATGAAAGTAAAAATCAGGTGATTTTCAAAGAATGTCCTTGAGTAGTGGGTGGGAATCAGAAGAGAACTAATATTGTTACATGGTATTAAAGATCATTACCATAAAATGGGTGGTTGGGTTATTATGAGTGGTCATATTATAATGTGGATCTTGGTTGTGAGTGGCATGAGTTAAGGAATTTAATATTGATTCTAGAGTGCCAGCCCAGATTATGAGACCTTATTATACTCCATTATACTAGATGGAAGGGTGTTTCTTTTGTAACCCTAATTCGATTTGAGACCCTTATAGGTCATTTTGACCCATGTTATAAGAGTTTAGTGTTGTAATGTTAGATTTCCTGTGACTATGATATCTGAACATGGGTTTTGTTTTGAAATTATTTACTTATGGGAGTTAAAAAATATTGTTTGGTGGGAGTTCCCTATGATTTTTTAGTGTTAATTGAGGTTCATTTTTCCAAGTCATGGGAATAAATGTAGCCATGATATGGGTTGAACTAACTCTAAAATTATTTAGATAAGTGAACATTGGGTAGATACCTCAGATTAAATGGATCAGTATGTGGGTGGTGCTAATGAGGGTGTCACGTAGGAATATTAAATGATTTAGGTTCTTGATATAACAACCTTTGTGATGATGCCTAAGGTTTTGAAGTTTCTTTTTTGAGGGTTGGGTTGTTAGGATTCCAAACCATGTCATTCCCTTTTTGTGTTTCCAGTAAGATTTTTGATCATTATCCCCAATGATTTGATGATGTATTGGTGAGAATGAGTAAATTTCCTCTTTGGGATCGACAAATGAGAAGTTATCGGGGTTGATATCAAGGCTTTTCAATACATTTTATCAAGATTTTAGAGCCCTGGGAGTGTTTTAGGATTTAGTAATGATGTTTGTCTTATGGGTAAGGGTTGGATGAGCATCTAATCCTATTAGATCAAATTTTCCCTTGAGCACTATGGAACCACATGTAGGAACTTTTTTCATTCCGTCAATTCTTGGAGATGAATGATCACCTAATTAACCTAGGTATATATGAGGGAGGTAAAAATAAATTCTAAGTCTCAGTAATGAAATGTGTGAGTGGAGTGGTTAGTAATTAGTGTGATTAAACCTAGAATAATTGTTTATAACCCTTGGTATTTTGAGTTAGGGTTCATTAATTTTCATGTAAGGCTATACCACCCCTCGGATTCTATTAACATTGTTTGTTTGGGTGGGGAATTTGTTTTTCCCATTTGAGTTTTGGAGGTTCATACCTTGTTATATGGCATTAAAAATTTAATAATTCTTAGGTGATGTGGTGTTTGTAATGTTATAGTGAATTTTAAAATCATGACTACATGGAAAGACTCATGGGCCTTAGAGTAATTTGGTTTATGTTGCCTCTCAATGTGAGGTGAAAAATGGAAATCATTGAGTACTTGATGGAATGATTTCTTAGAACATAATAAATAAGTTGAGATGCTTCATTAGAGGAATAGTATATTTTAATCGATGTTAGTCACAAATAGTTTTATGGGGAATGTTCTTATAAGTATAGAATATGATATAGTCACTGTATCGTGATTTCCCTCAAATTTTCATTGAATTTCCATGTCTAGCTGTCTTGTTGGATGACGAGAAAGATAAGTGCTAAGGTGATCAGATTTTTCTACCATTGAAGTGATGAGGATGAGACTCACATTGTGAGGAGTTTTTTAACATTTAAGGATTAATGAATCCAGTACAGGTGATTTAGGTCCAAACATGAGTTGTTTTGGAGGTGCATTAGTGTTTGTGATATGACATGCAAATTTGTTTGGTGGGATGAGAATGTGACTGTGATATTACACTTGAAGTTATATTGTGGCTATGAAATTATTTTCAATATGATATTGGTTTTCTAGAAATTAAAGCATCGAGATTGGCGGTTTTGGTGAAATATCAAAGGATTGAGCTAGGTGTTTGGGACAATGTCACATTGGGGTGTATTTATGGTCATTTTCCCACTTGAAAGAGGATTTGGTGTCATGATATCCTATTCCAGAATTTTATATTGAATAGGACTAGTGTATTCTATGTTTTAAATAGTCTACCAAAGGTAAATGGGTTAGGTTAGTCTAGTGTATGAGAATTTATTACCCTTTAAACGCATTGTAATGTTGGGAATGTGGGGTGCATAGGTCATTAACTGGTATTTTTTGTAAATTAATTAGTATGGTGTGAGGGTATCGGTACCAATTATATTGAAACAAAATCAGAAATAACTTTGGTAGACTATTCTATGTGTTGGAGCATTAAGACACAAAGTTTCCAATAAAGAGCAATGAATTTGGTGGGGAGAAATATGTTCCTAGAAATGAATTAGTTAATATCCTAATTAGGACTCATAATAAACAAACACATGATCATTGATTTAATCATTAATTACCAATGGATCTAGGTGAGTTCCATATTGTTTGAATGTGTAATTCATGTGTTGGAAAATATGGTTTGACATCATTGATGGTGGTTGAAGGTACACAATTGTATTATAAGGGTGTTGTGTAAATATTGTTTTATAGTTTGAATCCAAAGGTATGGGTGGAAATTGAGAATGTAAAAGACGGATGGTCATGGATATCGAGTGGGAGCTTTCTTAGTAATTAGTAAATTTCAGGCCTGTTGTCACACAGTGCCTAATTATAGGTGTATATAATTAAGTTATGTCATAATATTATGAGAAACCAATCTATGATGATTTTTGGAATGCATTGAGTATTGTTTACATATTATGGGATTCTATTTTTTTATAACCATTCTAAAAAACCCTAAGTTAGGGTGATGGTCTGATAGTATGACGGAGTGTTCTCATTAAGCATAATAACTTTAGTCTTAGGGAAGATGTTTTGAGTTCAAATTATAATGGTTGGGTGATGAAAGTCTGACATGACCATGGGATTATGACGAGGGGTGTGTTATTGTTAAATTATGGGAATTTATATATACATTTTAGAGAGTAAAATATATCTTTAAATGGTTTATTTTCATTTTAAATGTCCCTAACCATGGGGTGTATGCATTTTTTTCTAGTTCGATTCTTATTAAAACTCAAGAGTACAACTCGAGGGAAAACTATCATATAATGGAGAGGTTGTAGTACCTAACACCTTGTTAAGGTATATTTATATTTAATTTTTTTCCAAAAAAAAACCCTAGCATAATGTTATTTTAAGAATGTTTATATATGAGGGAAGGGTTGTCTGGGAAAACACGGGGCTAATAGCTTGGAAATCTATGTTTTTGTGTTACAACATGGGGAACACAATTATTACTAATTGTGCCCCTGCAATCATGTATTTTGAAATGAATATGCACTTGGTTTGTAAACCATTTATAGTGATATGAGGAACAATGTGAATGTATATTGAAAATTGAAAATGCATTTCACATGGTAGGTGCATGGTCTATAATTCATGCACCATAACCTTGTGAAATGTCATGTTTTTATAGTGATATTCACATGGTTAGAGAACGGGTTATCAAAATTTGTGATCAAACCATGATCCCATTTAGAGATATAAAACTTTTAACATTTTCCTTGGCTATATCTAGACATATTACATGACTATGGGCCTTTTCTAGTCCATAGATCCCTCTTTCTCTCACTCATATCTCTCCCTAGAATAATT
This sequence comes from Viscum album, assembly GCA_963277665.1. Classification (NCBI taxonomy): domain Eukaryota; kingdom Viridiplantae; phylum Streptophyta; class Magnoliopsida; order Santalales; family Viscaceae; genus Viscum; species Viscum album. Next base: position 104,705 of record CAUJRU010001589.1, read on the forward strand.
GTTCCCCCCATTGTAACATTATTTTTTTAGAGTTTAGTCACTTTAAATTGTAATATTTTGGAATGTCTATAACTCTACATCATTAAATTATGGAATCACTTTATAGTGAGTGGTGTTTCATCTTGTTTATCTCATATTACATATTTTAGGGTATTTATTTTTCTACCTCTATTTCTCTCATTTTAGGTAGAATCAAATCATGGCCTTTGGCATGAAGACTCTTATTGGACTAAGGTAATTGATCCATTTAACAAACCTCAAAGATTCACCTATTTTTTATGTGTGTGTATAGTATGACCGCACTAGCTTCATCATTAATTTATCAAATTTAATTTTAATGTTTAAAAAAAGGGTTTCCTTGATTAATGGAATCATTAGATTTGTCATGGAAACTAGTCTATGTTTTTATTCCATGTGATGATCCTAATCATTATCTATACCTTGAAATTGACCAATGTTTTGGTAAATCAATTTTTATCATATTTAATGAATAACATTAAAATAATATAACCTATTTGAACTCCAACAATAAAATTATGGAATAATTAAAAGGTTAATAATTTGGAAATGGTTTATGGTGAAATTAAGGTTTTAATCTGTGGATGTGAAAAATAATTTCACAACTACCAAAATTTAGTGAAAGAATTAACTTCTGGTTTGAAAATAATGATAATAAAAACATATTATGGTGAATAAAGTAATGTGAATTAGTTGGGAAATGATGAAATAATTTGTTAAGTGACAACGTATAAATTTTATAGGGAATTATAAAATATTATAGTTGGATAAAACTTTGTAAAATTGAACGTTACCTTATTATAAATGGTTTTTAATGAATGAAAATGGTTAAATATTGAAGATTATAAATGTAATTTGTGATTTTTCCTTGGAAACATGATATTAAATTATCCTTCCCTATATCAAAATTCAAATTGGATATCGTTAAATCATAATTTATGTAAGTGAAAAAAATTGATCTTGTAAGAAATCAACTAATATTTTAGGCTTTTGAAAATGAATTGGGGACTATAATATGACACAAAATTTTTTATAATTAGTTGGGTTACTTGATTTAACATACAATTGGTGAAATCTATGACTTTTAGAATGTATTTCAGCCTTGTTCATTATATTTGTTTTGTTAACATGTTTGATCACTAGGGTGAATCAGGGTCCTAGTAGTAATGCTTTATGGTTAAGAATGTGGCGAATCTAACCCATGGGTTGATGATATTATATATGATTGATGATTAAATTTCTATTGAATCTAGAGCCTAGTTGGATACATGAATTTTTCATTGATGGTTGAACCCAAGGTAAATATGGCCTTTAGTTAGAGTCTTGGAATTTTCTTGGTGGTTAAGCTTAAGTGAATCAGACCGTCGGGTGGATTCTAGGACCTCGGTGATGGGTATATTATCCACTTGTTCTGGTTATTTTGTTAGTGATGGGTATATTAACCTTGGTGGTATATGGGTGTGTATCGTCTTCTTGACATTCATAGAGGCACCTCTACCCGGGAAAACTAAGGTTTATATTATTCCTTGGTGTCATCGTGGGAGCATGGGTTCAATATTTGCTTATCTTTTTTTGTAGAAATGTTTTAAATGTTGTATTTATAATTATTTATCTTGATCACTACTACATGAACATGGTTTTATAGACTGATTTTTTAGAGAAATCATTTTTTATGTCCTACTTTCTTTTACTCTCACCCTATTTGGTCCATCATTGTGTACCCAAGAGGATAATTTTTAATTCAGGCTATTATTTTGGAATTTGGGGTGGCCTAATACTTATGGTTTTACCGACATGCTGGGAGTGGAGTTGGGGGTTGGGATCAGTTTTGTACTCTAGACCAATTGGGTTAAGTTTAGTCTATATTATATATTTTTTATCTTCTATATGTACTTGATCCAACAACAAGGGATCATATGTGGCATATAGAATGTTCCATCAGTTGTGGTTTGTGGTTCTTATTATTCATTTATTTATTGGAAAATACTAATACTAAGATGTTATAGAGGGTGGGTTTTATGTTTTGTTTTATTTACATTGGTATTGGAACACTGAAAAAATGGAATAGTCTCTCCAATGTATCCATTAAGACACTCACATCTAGCCAGAAACCTCAAGCATGTACGGAGGCACACCTGAGGCACCATATCAACCATTGATCCAAGAACTGATTAATGTATTGGGGTTGTGGGATGTTAAAATATTATTGACCACAATTTTTGATACTCCAAGAATAACATTTTTATAGAAATAATTGGTGGATTTTTATCAATATATGGTCATCTAATAATGAATTATGAAAATATGTCCATCCATTAAGATTTCTTTTTCATTCCTAAGATCAATATCCTCAACCTTCCTAGTGAGGATTGAATGTTTAGATATATGGCTTTACTCATACCATGTATTGAACATCCCCAAGTTTTTTGAGGCTTCTAATAACAAGGTGAAGTTCCTAATGATTTCTTCAAATAAATTAGATCTTATATATACTCAAAAGAATCATTTACGGATTTGTTTTTAATGATTCTATTGAACATAATTTCAATGAAATATTTTCTTCTTAAAACAAACCATTCATAAAATATTAAAAATTATACTAGTATTGAAAAGAAATGGTGAGGTTCCATGTTTATTCTATCTTTAAACCATTAAAATTTATCCAAAAATGACTCCCCATATTTTTCAAAAAATTTAAGAATAATCTTTCATTTTGGAATTATTTTAGGGTGGTGGAAGTATTTACTTTTGAATTTTCTATGAAATTTGTCCCATGAATGGATTGATGTTGCTGTGAAATTATTTACACAATATTTAGCACAATAATTCAGTGAGAAATGAATGTCCCACATATTACCTCACTCAATATGGGGTGACGGGAAAATGGTTTCAACATTGTCATTGAGTTCCTTGACATGAAGGTATGGACTATCCAAATCCATCCCATGAAAGTTTGGAAGGATCTTTTATGATATGTGGATTGAAGAAATAGTGGAAATATATAATGGTATCATGTAAAACTCATAATGGTGTGTTAGTCTCGGATAGTGTGATTTAGTCATTCAGGATTTGATTAACCATATTCCATATGCTTAGGGCTACTTGATTTTCGTTACCATTTTGATTACAACCCCGTATTATGATAGAATTTCATGGAAGAACCTCCATTATAATAGAAATAACTATTTAATCTATAATCTTAATAATAATAAGATATAATGGTAAAATAACCCTAGGTGTTCTTGGCTCCAAAATCACAGAACTAACCAGTGTAACTAGTCAGTTTGAATGGTCACAGGTATATATGAACATGAATGAAAAAATGAAGAGGTCAACCTAAAAGAAATTGGGAGAGAATATAAAATTGGGGATGAATAAAATGAGTTTATAAAGTAACATACTTTGGTCCAAATGAATGGTGGAAATATTTGGTCTTTCCCAAATATTACCATGTTTGGGGTTAAAGTTTTTTTATTGTAGTTTATCTTGAGATTTCAAATCCTCGGAGACCTTTGAAGAAACCTATTTACATGGACATTCTATATAGTTTTACTAGATATAAATCCCAATATAATGATTTCATTTGAGTGTAGTATTTTAAATCTGATGAACAATAAGAATTCAACTAATGGGAATCATTTAATAGTAGACTATTACTAAGAGTATATTGTGTGATTTTTTTATGATTTTTGTTTAAATAATAAATGAATTATCCAATCAATGAGATAAATACCCAAAATAATTCAATATTTTAATATATTAATAATTACAATTTTAATCACTTGAGAACTTAGATGATAACTTTTATGATCACTCAAAGTAAAAGGTTCATAAGACAACTTGAAAAATGTAGTTTTCAAATTCATTAATGATGGAGAAGAAAGTAAATCATTAAAGAGAAATATATAATTAAAGAACTTCTTAGAGGTTCAAGATTATATAATAACAACCTTAACATACACTTGAAACTCCATTGGATCAATTAATAGGAGTATTAGACCACCATTGATGCTAATATATCAATGAAATATGGATGTAGACTCATAATGGTATAATTTAATATATGGAAAAACCAAATAAAGAACCCTACACCACTGTTTCACTACAATAAAATGGGTCATTCCAGGAGTGTTTTTAGGGGTCTAATGATAGTTTAAACCAATTCCTAATAATTTCATGGTGGTTTCGAAAATCTCCACATTGTGCATGGTAACTAGTAATTCAGTGGTGGGTTTGGTATTTAGCAGAAATTTTTAAGTGTGGGTTTTGGAGAATTTTTCAATGATTTTTATTTTATTTATATGAGGTTCGTTAATTTCCACTATATAAATAAATAAAATAAATTTAACCACCAATATGAATTTAGTGGAAATAATGTTTAGTGGTGCTTCCACATAACCTCCTCAAAACACATTCAATATTATATGTTTAGCAGTAGTTATTATGAGCCCCCACTAATTTGTTTTCTGTTTTTTTATATTATTTGATAAAAGAGTTTAAAATTATAAAAATAAAAAGCTATAAAACATATATATCTGATAATCCCGTCATTCATACATCACCCATCCACAGTCATATACATATAACCATGGTCAAAATATCATATTTTTGAGTCACCCCTTACAAATACCACTACGTCACTTATAGTATATACATATAAAACATGTCCAAAAACAACCAATTCCTAATATACATCCTTTTCATGACCTAAAATACATTTTTCAATCTCAACATCTCATAAACTAAAACCTAGTACTTCATCTCACCAATAGTAACAAAAATGAAATAAAATTTAAAAATAAACAAAATAAATTAGGGACACACTTGAATAATTGAAAAAAAAATTTATATACCATGGAAAATAAGAACCCTCATGAATTCCTTATAAATAATTTCTTGGATTGGAATGATTGACCTCATATTTACTACCAGAATCTTCAACTAACAATGATAACCAAAACATATTTAAAATAAATGAAAAGGAGAAAAGACACATAAAAAATTCTGAATGCTGAACAATTTTTTTTCTTAATCAAACAGAATTACTTTTTATATAAAAAATTACATTTAATGAAAAAAACTTTAAAAATTGAAACATACCTATTGAAAATTAAATTCAACACTTGAAACTAAAAAGGGATAAATAAATATGATAATTTTTTTGACGCAGTGTGTAATGTGATTGAAATTTATTTAATAATCTTTTATTGATTTTGATATCAAATAATGTCCTATATTTAAAAAAACAAATTATTGGTGGTTTTATCATGATTTCACATCAATATTAAGTCATTTTATATGGTTTTTACAGTTCCAAAAACATTTTATTGTTTTAAAAAACTACAAACATATTTACAGTCATAACGGGAAAACATCCATTCACAATGATGTGTTTTCAGTTCGTACACTTAAAAATTAAATATATTGTGGTTGTAACCTGATTTCAGGACAAGATAATGTTGTTTTCTTATATTGGACCCCAAAACTTGTTTTTGTGTTATAAAACACTAAAAATTCATTTATATCCTTAATGGGAAAACTATAATTTGGAATGATGTATCATCGGTTATGAAAATTTTAAACTAAATATACGGTTTCCCACATAATTTTAGAGAAATCTAACATCATTTTTTTAGTTTTGACCATTCCATGCACGTTTTAGTGTTTTAAAACACTAAAAACTCATTTACGAACATAACAGACAAACCATCATTTATAATGAGGTTCCATCAGTTCATATTTATCACAATTAAATCTACAGTTGTCTCCCCTTATTCCAAAAAAATCGTTGTAGTTTTCCTAGTTTTCAACTATCTATGCACATTTTAGTGTTCTAAAATAATAAAAACATGTTTACGACCATAATGGGGAAATCATCATTCAAAATGATGTTTCACTGGTTCCAATATTTCATAATTAAATATGAGGTTTTTCCTTCATATCGAGGAAATATGATGTTTTTTCCTGTTTTTGACCCCACGACACTGGTTTTAGTGCTTTAAAACACTAAAACCATGTTTATGACCATAATGAGAAAAACATAATTTGGAATGATGTGTCTTCAGTTCATACATTTCACAATTAAATATAAAATTTTGGTCCCCTGATTTTATGATAATCCAACATCGTTTTCCCAGTTTTGACCACCACAACTGTATTAGTGTTTTAAATCACTAAAAACGTGTTTAAGACCATAATAGGAAAAGTGACATTTGGAATGAAGAATCTTCACTTACTATATTTAAAAATTAAATATTCAGTCATTTTACAATTATTTTAGGGAAATTAAACATTATTTTCCTGGGTTTGACCAATCCACACATGTTTTAGTGTTTTAAAATAATAAAAACCTATTTACATCCATAATGGAAAACCATCATTTAGAATGATGTGTTGTCTATTACAACATTCCATAATTAATTCTTTGGCGGTTTTCCATAGATTCCAAAGAAATCCAACATTTATTACTGTTTTTGACCATTATGTGCATGTTTCAGTGTTTTACAACAATAAAAACATGGTTACATCCATAATGGAAAAATATTCATCTGGAATGATGTGTATTAAGATCTTAAATTTCATAATTATATATATGGTGGTTTCCCCTGTATTTTAGTAAAATCTGACGTCATTTTATTAGTTTTTACTTCTCTATGCATGTTTTTAAAACACCAAAAGAACATTTGTGGCAATAATGGGTGAACTTCAAGTCAGAGTGACATGCCTCCAATTAAAACATTTCAAAATTATATCTAGGGTGGTTTTCCCCTCATTTCAGGACAATCTGATGTGATTTTCCTAGTTTTGACCCCGATAATTTTTTAAAGGCATTTGTACCTTTCTTAACAGTTTACTAAGTCAAAAGAGAGACAATAAGTTCAGATTGTTTTCAATCTTATGGATAATGATCAATAATTTATTTTTGATATATAGGAATCAACCAAAAATCAATCTGGAACATGATGTGATCAGTATAACTCGATATCCATGTTTTCTATATAAAAGTTTCATTTTAGTTTTTCATAGATGTTGAATGCATTGTTTGCAAAGTCCATGAGCGTGAAACAGAGTCTGGGACATCAAAATGAAAGAACCTCGAAAAATAAAAAACATAACACTTTATAAGTATATTATATAATTTACTCCATTATTTTCAATTGTTTATCATGGAATATCATATTAATATTTCCTTTACTAGAGTATCAAAAACCTCATTTTCCAAGCATAGGAATGTGTATCCAATCATTACAATTAATGGGAAAGGTCTTTGTCTCGCAATAAAGTTGCCCGAGAATCTTCCAATATATTATCATCATTCCTGAAATTCAAATGGTCAATGTATATTACATATATATATATATAATTAGAAAATAAAATCTTTGTACAGAAAAAAGAAAAACTAGAAAATTGTATGTATGTACTAAAAACCAATCAATGATAAATTGTAATATAATTTCATTACCAATTTATTCATTCAATTGTCTTCGTCTTCATTATCATTATTTTTATCAACCTCATTTGCAATGAGTCCCTCATTTTCACCCTCTCTTACATGTTCTTTCATTTCACTATTGTCTAGAAATAACTATTCATTATTTTGTATTTGATGATGTTCAATATCACAAATCACTAATTGATCTTCATCGCCCATATCATTTGATTATATCTACTTCAAGTGAATAAAAACCTCCAAACATCATGTATTTCATCATCTACATAATAAACCAACTTCTCTTGTGATTCCAAGATATATAGATTATTCTATTCATGCTCACTAGTATCCATCAAGCGGGATAAGTTGACAGAAGTAAAATGTAATGAATCTTTCATTATAACCATATCAATGTTGACCCACTTGCATTTGTAAATGAAAAACTAGCCATAATAGTTGCATCAATTATCTCAATCTGCTTCCTATTGTATCCCACCTTTGAAAATGTAAATACACCACAATTTTGAGTTTTCAATTATTCTCTATTATAACTTATACGAAAACTGAATCCATGAATATTTTAGGCTTCGAATCTTCTATCCTGAAATAGAGGAGAAAAAAATCATATCATTCAATATTTTAGCTCGATTTTTATCATTCATTATCTATAAAAAAGATATAAGTTGTCACATTTAACATAGAAAAAATAACTAAACGTCAATAAAATGAATATTAGTATATACATATATGATGGGAAAACAATTTGACAATCTCTTTATTAACATATTTTATAAATTATTTCTCATTTCAATCTCAACTCCTTTGTCACCTCTTTTTTTTCAGTCACAATTATTCAATACATGGACATGTAATAATACTTTTGAGTAACAAATATCTATGTGTTTATACCAAATCTAATTTAGTCAGTGTAACTTTTTAACACTTTCCTATTTCTTATGTAATAGTTGGAAATACCGATGAATTATTTTCAAAACTAGAAATAGTGGATATTTCATCAACATGTCTATGATGATTTAATCTAGTCTTAATCACAATCAAATACCTAGAAAATAAGTTCAATCACTCTTCAGCTATATAACATACAAAAATAGATCCTTCTGGGTGAAATTTATTCCTCCCATATGATTTTAAATGACCAAAGTACTCGATGGAAAAAATAATAATCATATTTAAAAAAATTATGCAATGATTTGAGATAATATAATTCACCAATGAAAATAAATAAAAATCAGTATACCTCTAAATTAGATACATCTTTCAAAAGTGTACTAGTCCACCATGTTTTTCTTCTTCAACCAAATGAATTGTCAAATAAATCATGACTGTGATGAATGAATGGGGAAATAAAATCCCCAAATTACATAGTTTCAAAACTATTATTTCATGAAGTATATCATTCCCAGTTTTATTAATTTGTTTTTCCAAAAATCTTTCCCAAAAGGTACAAAACTCAACTACAACCATCGTTACTTTTTAAAGTAATGTATTATGAGACGACAATGACAATAAATAATCCTTAAAAAATGTTAGTCATGACTTTTCTATCCTTGTAACATTTGATGTTTCATGTCAACACACCATGATATGTTACTTGAATATCCATCAATAACTTTTACATTCTTTAAAAATTGTAGTAATACATATTTCTCATGATTTCCCATTGTGAAAATAGTCGAAGGATACTTTCCATTCACATTTTCCCACAAAAAATTATTTATATTCATTGAATTCAAATAATTATGAGAATTAAGGTGATCCATCAATGTAACTTCTCATTAAGAACTATAAAAATTACATTATCACAATAGTTCTTCTAAATATGCATTAAGTCAACATTATGACATATCAAATTAAACTCTTAACAAGGTGGTTTAAAAAATATAATCTCTTTCTTCCATTGTTGTGTCCCAGCTTCTTCGGATACAATACCTCTCAACCTTTCCCACATTCTTTAAACTAATGAACTTTTCCAAATTATTCAGTGACATTCAATAATTGTCCCAAATTTCTAAACTAGATAACACCTTCAGTTACATTATCATTTCATTATCTCTATTTAATCATGTCTTGTTAAACCTAAATTTATGAGAAGCATCAAAAAATTGACAATCACACATAAAACACCACTTACTTCTATGAGGTAATCATTTTGGTTCAAAATCACAATTAAAAACTAGACCATCCAAACCTGTATGACTATTCCAAAAAGATAAATTTCATAGTCTAGTAAAGTCACTAATTTTCCACACTAAAGAATCATTCATTTTAAATAGTTGTCTCATTAAATCATCATATGTTTCCATGCCATCATCCTATAATTATATCAATTATTTCATAAGAAGTTGATGGAATATGTCAATGTAATTTTCATGCATTATCTTTCTAGGAATATTCATCAAAATAACGAAGGAAGTGTTATTTATACATATCCATGGACGTAGATTATAGTAGATCAAAACAACTGAAAAAATGATATAATTAGTACTTAGAGTACCAAATGGCTTAAAACCATCAGAATCTAATCCCAAACCCACATTCCTAGGATACTAATATATATATATATATATATATATATATAGTTAACCAAACATCCTCGATGATGTTTAATCATTTTTAATGGACTCTAACTCCCCAATACATTAATTTATAAAAATAAAATGGTTAAGTTATTCTGGAATAAAAAGTGACTCATTTCAAGTGTTTTCCAAAAATAACGTTTTCCCTCAGTAGGTGGCGTCGATGAGTGGAATCAGTGAGTTTTGTTGGTAAGTAACAATGGTTAACCACTAATAGTGGTCCACCATGGTGATCCTTTCATCAATAGTTGGTGTTGGTAGGTGGTTTCTATAGATGGAATCTATAGATGGCATTAGTAGGTGGCATAGGTGAGTTTCATAAGAGACTCGTCAATCAGTGAATCATCCATTGGTGAATCACGTGAGTGACTCAGCAAATAGTGATTCATTTTGATTGTTTCCAAATATTTCTTATTTTTTTGATTTTTCCATATTCACCCCTTTAATGTATTATTGGATGTAAAATAAATTTAAATCTATATTTAAGTGTTTTTTAAGATTTTTAAAAGTATTTAAAATATATATTTAATTTTATAATGCTCAGGTGTCATTAAGTAATTTAAAAAATGTTTCCAAGATCAAATATTAATGTGTAGTTTAAACATTTTCATATCAGTTTAGTCTTAGATATGGTTCTCCAATGTGGGACACCATTCCCAATTTCCTTCTTTCTCTTTTCCATTGGTTCCCTGGAAACCCAGAACCCTTCTTCTCCAAGTGATCGTTCATTTTTGGTAAGCCCCTTGGATAATGTATCCCTGTAGATTCCCCCTACTTCTTGTGTACGCTCTGTTTTGGCTATATGATGAGTTTCCGATCATCTATTCTTCTATGAAGGGATCACTTTCTCTCTTTTAATTTCTGTATCATGAAGTGTGGGTGTTTGAATGTTGCCCATGTGAAGGTAGTTGAATCATATTTAATAAATACAATTGAATCAACTTTCAAAAAATGATCAGGGGGTGGGGAAAAGTTACACAAGATTATGTTTTATTGGCTACTGATATTTTGATCTGTATAAGCTATATGCCTGCTAAAAAGCATGGTAGTTGGTGTTCATTGTTTGCGCTAATGTGATGGATTTTTTATGTTTATTTTTTCTCCTATGTGAAATTCTATATATATATATATATGAAATCGATTAAACACATATACCAAGTTAAATAAATCGATGCCTCGTGACCAAACTCGGTATGTGATATCCTCCAAATTATCAAAGTGGAATTAAAGAGGCTATTTTTGCTGAATCTGAATACAACTTTCTTTTTTGGTGTGGTTGGGTGATGTGTGTGGCTTTGATCTCTTTTTTTCCTTTTTTGATTGTGTTGAAATGGGGTTGAGAGAATGAATTACAGGTGGGATGGTACATTTGGGGTAATGTAATCTCATCTTGAGAGATTGGTTGAATGTGGAATGGATGAGAGGTGTTTCAGAAATTGGGATATCGGTTCTGGTTGTTATAAAAATCGTGCTCTTTATTTCACACATACACATAATTTATTACATAAAATATTCACTAGGTACAACATAGATGATTGGTAGGACATGTTACTTTCGGTATTAGGAACATTACATAACAACTAAAAACATGAAATACACATCTTTATTGAAAACATATTTTACATGACCACACACATTCCTTCGTACTTAGAATGCAAGGGATAACCTGAGGACATGCATATGAAAAGGGTGAGCTATAATGACCGTTAAGGGAGTAAACAAGGAATAACATGACGAATATAGTTCATTTTAGGCAATATTCATATCAATGGAGCAGAAGAGAAACATGAACATAAAGGCATGATATATCATGATTATCATTACATGGAAATGTGGCATCTACATTTAACATGATGTTAGCATGATCCAAATATCATTGCACATGGAGCATGAGTAAAACATAATTGAACATGAAAATTCATTAGTAAACCCACATTGTACTTGATGTATCATGATACTGATCTTTACCCAATGCATTGGAGAGCTATCAGGGAGCACTATTCTTAATCATTTCATTTCATTTATAAGTGTGCAACATGGATTATACAACATGGAATCATTCCACATAATCATTTATCCCACGATAGTAGAATGTGTAATACATACATTAATTTTTATAATCAATAAGTAAATGGTAATAAAATTGAATACACTTGATAGAGTAATTTGTATGGTATTCACTACACAATGACTTTGGCTTGGAAAATCGCAATGCAATTTCGGCAGCATAACGATGTGACATAAGAATTCATAAAAATGGATTATGAGAGGGAAAGGGGTATCTCATCATATTTACATAAAATGTACAGTAAGGGGTTAATTTAGATACATTCCCCAACATATGTAATAGAATTTAGATTCATAATACAAAATACTCTCTTGAATGTAAATGAGAAGAGAGAAATTCCTTACCAAATTTCAATATGGTAATGGGTGTACATGAGAAGAATTAATGAGACAGAAAGAGGTCTATAATCATTAAATCATAAGGAGGGATGTATAAAGGAGGTTCAAAATCATACCCCAACATTTTTAATTAATAGAAATGTTATACCAACGTAATGAAATTGGGAAAAAATGAGAGAAAAAAAATCACTTACGAAAAATTCAGCATGGTAACTGGTTTACACAGAAGGAATTAATGAGAGAGAAAGAGGTATCTCATCATTAAAAAATAAGTAGGGAATTATGGGGTGTGATAGAACTCATAACCCAGATTTTTTTATTGAAAATAAAAGGGAATAATAATATAAAGAAACTTGGACATAAATAAGAAAGGAAGGAAAGTGAGGATCCCTTAGTTGGAAGTTTGATCCCAGAGGATTAGAAGTGTCTTGAGAGGGGATTATTGGGAGATTAGGGCGCCTTGGGAGGATTTCAAAGTTCATATTTAAGGTTATGGAGATTCTAAATGGGTTTTTAGTCATGATAAGTGGGATATTGGGTCAATTAATATAGGAAAAGAGAGAGAATTATTTATTATTTAGGTTTTGGACACCGCACATTAAACTAATCAAAAACAAAAACAAAACCATGGTTTTTGCCCATTTTTTTCAAAGGGGAGTGGAAAACATTATTTTATAAGGCTAATGTCCTAAATTATTTAAATATTAGGCTAGATTATGTGGGGGTGAGTCACACTCTCAAGGAAATCATTTTAAATGATAAAATGTTTTATAAGTCTTGTAGGTTCCTCTAAGGAACCATAAAAGTAATCGAAAATATCTAAAATCACATTATTTTAAATTTAAAACATAAATTGGTTGGAAATACCATTTATATGATTTTATTACATCGTTATTTGTCACTAGGATATCATAACACACATTATATAATTAAATAGTATTTAATTTTTACCCAAAAAATTGACTCTTACAAAATTAGGAAAAACTCACCATTAGAAAATTTAGAGATCATGAATCCAAAAATTATATTCATTTTATCTAAATAATTTTCTAAATATGTTAATTTTTACTTTTAAAATAAAAATAGACTTTTATCAAAAATTCATGGTTTTTGACAAAAACACTTTCAGATTGTAATAAAAATTACAATTTCGTTCATAAAAATTATAACATCATTTATATTTAAGGAAAATTAATATATTAACAATATTTAATTAAAATATTATTTAATTGAAAAATCCATTAATTCATCAAAATATATTTCTTAATTTAATATTAAATAAAATTACTATTTTTTCATTAAAAAATATTTACAAAGTAACAATAATAAAATTAATGTATATTCTTTATTATATAAAAAAAGTATGCAAACAATCATAGTTTTAAGGTCTTGTTACCAGACCCATTATAACTCTCGCGTATGACTGAAGTTTATAGTGTGTGATGGTGATAAACTCTTGGGGAGGCTCAGATAACGTCGTTCAGGTGGTAATATCTATTAACATCCACTTCTCTCATTGGTGGTTCCTCTCATGATTAATGTGTTGAAGATCAGCTTGGGGTTGGTCAATACTGATGCCCAGTGATGCCACCTCCTTCCCGAGCTCCGAAAAATGTGCTTTGTATAGAGAAATTCCACTAGATGAGGTCGTCACTTCCTCTTTTTGAGTAAATTGGATTTGTAAAAGCACTAAATTTAGTCTAATAATGTGATCACTATTCAATGGATATATTAGAAATGGTCACAATTCTTAATATTTTTTTAAAATATAAAATAATAAAACCAAGGAATATTATATGTTATATAACCATTTTATATAATAAGACATTTAATTAGAACAAGGGAAATTTTCATTCATAAAAGATTGGGTCATTACCAACTTCCCCCCATAAAAAAATTCACCCTTAAAATTTCCTTTTCCCGCACTAAAACAAAAGTGGGTAACTCTGCTTCATCACTTCCTCTGATTCCTACATTACCTCTTTAAAATTGTTGTTTCACCACAACACCTTGATGAGGGGCATTATCTTATTTCATATAACTTTTTCCCTATGATCTAAAATCTTCATCAGATTATCTTCATAGGATAGGTCATTCTCCAACGGTACCACCTCTAGATTGAGTACATGTGATGGTTCAGGTATGTACTTCCTCATGAGTGATACATAGAATACATCATGTACTTGGGAAAGGTTTGGTGGGAGTGCTAGTCAATAGGCCACTAATCCAATGTGATCAAGGATCTCAAAATGACCTATATACCTTGGACTAAGATTTCTCGTCTTTTAAAATCCCTTAACTCTCTTCCATGGTGATATACAGAAGAATACCATGTCTCCAATATAAAACTCTAGGTCTTATTGACTATTATTAGCATAGCACGTTTTTCGACTCTGAGCAGCATTAGTGTGCTACCGGATGGTCTAAACCTTCTCCAACATTTCTTTAACCATTTCTGGACCTAGGAGTTTTTGTTCCCCAACTTCATCCAAAAATGATAGTGATCACCTTCAGATCAATTCACGCTCTGAAAGAGTAATGGGTTCTCTTGGTGGTGATCCAGATATGGGGAGATGTGTGTTAATGGTTGAAGGTTTACCTGGGGAAGAGGGAAGAGACTTATATTTTGTCGGTTGACTTCAAGAATGAGTTCTAGGTGGAATTCATTTATTCAATGATGAAGCTTGTGAAGAGATAGGAGTTATTATCATTCCATTATGGGATTATTTTGGTATGGTAGATGATGATCAAATTTCAGGATATCCTTCACTTTGATCCAGATCTCCTTCTAGATGAGGAGTCTCATGCGAGATGCCTAGAAGAAGCACTTCTTCATACTCTGCAGTATGCAGTTACACCCTTTACCTTATCGACATACATGGAGGTAAAGAAGAAGGTGTAAATATTTCATATGATGCACTCACAATGAGTTTTTGAATTGTAGGGGATTCAGACAAGTTATTTTAAGGGTATGGTAATAACCATAAGGTCATAGTCACTAGGGCCTTCGAGGTTCTGACCGGGGGAGAGGTGACCTCTACAGTTTTCATTTTAACCATCTAGTCTTCATTCCTATCCATTGGGTCTGGGTTTGGTGTGTTTTATCTATGGAGTCCATTGGAATATTTAGATTCAGTGCCTTATGGAAATTCAATCTCAATATGGTGGAGGAGAGTAGGTCCAGTGCCGGCTTCAGCATCAGTTTTCGGCTGAGCAGTTCCAACTGCAGAGACAACAGCCTCACGCCCCACCTAGGGGAGACAAAATAGATAAGTACAAACCATATGGTGTTCCTTTGGTAACATGGCCTAGGAATGGTGGATTAGGTTGTCCTTGTGAGAGGGGAATAGGTGCTTGGTGTGGTCAATTTCTCTCTGCAGAGGTAGAAGTCCCAGGAAGGCCAAAGATCGTTCAAGGTACGATTAGTTTGTTCAATAAACTTGCTTGAGCCTTCTTTGATTCAGGAGCATTACACTCCTTTGTTTTTTCAGGTCTATCCTCTGTTCTAGGACTATACTTAGAGAGGCTTCTCATACCCCTGTTGTTGAGTACGCTTTTCAGAGGTCAAACTTTCTTGTTTGATGTATGCCCTGGATGTAGACTGTTGATGGTGAAAAATCAGTCCCATGGGGATCCTTTCCTCTTATAAAGAAAACCATATAATTTCATCATTGGCATTGAATGATTGTAATATATGCATGATTTTATCAAATGAATCCCAAGGAGAGTCATGTTTCTATATGTGTATAGCTAGTGTGTGGCTTTCATTAGTTAGTGGAGTTGTCATATGGGTAGTCAGTGTATGGGGACCCTTCTTTACTTGTTAGATGAGATATCCGTGTAATATGTGGATGATGAGATTTATGTGTTTCCCAGAATTGTTGTGGAGTTATTGTATGTCTTACTCGAGGATGTTTTGACTATTCCCCCTTGAAATGATGTTGATTACGAGATAGACTTACATCCCAATGCTTCTCCGATTTCTATGGATCTTTATCGGGTGGAACCATTAGAGCTATGGGAATTGATGATTCAGATTGATGATCTAATGAAGAATGGATTTATCTGGCCTAGTCTGTTTTCATGGGGTGATCCTATCTTGTTTGAGAAAAATATGGATGGTGTTACAGGATATTCATAGACTATCGAAGGTTGAATCAGGTAACATTCAAGAACTCTTACCCTCTCCCAAGGATATATGATCTTTTGGGCTGGATGAGGGGAGCAAGGTGGTTCTCTTTGATCGATCTATGGTCTAGATATCACCTATTGAGTGTGAAGGAGGGTTAAATCCTGAAGACTACTTTCAGATGTAGGTATATTAATTTCAAGTACATGGTCATGCCATTTGGGGATATGAATTCACCAACCATATTCATGGGATGTATGATCTCTGTCTTCGACAAGTTCTTGGAACAGTTCATCATTGTTTTCATTGATAACATCTTTATTTACTATAATTTAGAGGATGAACTTTTTGATTATTTCAGGACCATGTTGATGGATCTTTAACACCACAAATCTATTGAGATTTGTCCAAATGTATGTTTTGGATGTGAGAGGCACACTTCCGTGAACATGTGGTGTCACGACGGGGTGTTTCTGTTGACCCAAAAAAGGTTTAAGAGGATGTTTCATGGGAATCACCCAAGAACATGGTGGAGGTTCATAGTTTTCTCAATATGGATGGAAATTAGAAGATATTTGTACCTGAATTCTCTCAAGTTGTAGTTCTATGAACACTCTAACTATAAAATACCAAGATTCTGTGTGAAGTGAGCGGTTCTAGGAAGCGTTCAACTATCTCAAGTGGAAGATGGAAAGTTCTACAGTTCTCCAGTTTCCAAAAGAAAGGGTGATATTTTAGGCGTTTTGTGATTCATCACTTTTGGTCTTGTGATGTGTGCTGATGAAATAGTGGGGGAGATCTTTTATGGGTCTGGTCAGTGAAATTCCCTTGAACGTAACTATGCCACCCATGATCTAGATCAATAATGGGTCATCTTTGCACTAAATTTCTGGTGGAATTACCTCACTAGTGTGTGGTTTGTGGTCTTCACATATCACAAGAGTTTGAGGTATTTTTCCCCTGTGAGTTCTGATCTTGAGACAATAGAGTTGTATTGAGTTTCTTATAGATTATGATTTCAATATCTCTTACACCTCAGGGAAGGGGAATGTTGAGCTTGATTCTTTGAGTTTGAAGACATATAAGGATGTTTTTTGGGGATCTGCAGACACATGGAAAGATATGGAGGAGTTTCCATCCTTTTAATTATATGCATTAATGGTTAGAGGTAGAGGCATCTTATTTCATATGTTGGTGTATAATTATTTAATACAGAAGGTGGAGGAGTCTTAATGGGGAGTCGTTGAGGTAGAGGTGATGTGTAATTGCATTGACCGTGGTGACACACAAAAGGTATGGTCGGTGGAAGGTTGGAATGTCATTTTTTCCTTGGGAGGCTGTTTGTTCCCTTGGATATGTGTGAATATGTTCTCCATGAGTTTCCCAACTCACAATTAATGGTACACCCATTAATATATGAGATGTATCATTTCTTGAGATAACATTTTTGGTGGCCAGGGATGAAGCATGTGGTGGAAAATTTTGTGGAAAAGTGATTAGTGTAACCATAGGTGAAGGATGGGCATCGTGTTCCCAGTGGTATGTTGCATCCCCTATATGTCCCTGAGTGGAAGAGGGATGAAATATTGATGTATTTCATCAAAGGTTTACCCAGGGATCAAGGAGGATGCAATTCAATCTAGGTAGTGGTGGATTAGCTGACAAAATAATCTCACTTATAAGTGATTAAGGAGTTGGGTGCAGTGGATTCCTTGGCCAAGTGGTATGTGGATGAGGTTGTGCGGCTATATAGAGTTATGAGATCCATCATCTCATATAGGGATGTGCAATTTACCTCACAATTCTAGAGAGGATTACATCTTTCTTTTGTTACTAAGTTATGCCTCAACAGTACATTCCACCCTCATATGGATGGACAGATAGAGTGAACCATCAAGACATTGGAGTAAATTCTATGGGCATGCATCTTAGACTTTTTCGAATCATTGGTGTGACATTTTTTCTTGGTGGATTTTTATTACAAAAATACCTATCACTCTTCCATTTGTATGGATCGGTTTGAAGATTTTTTGGAATACTGTGTCTTTCAACCTTACGTTGGATAGAAGTTGGGGAGGTACATGTTCTTGGTCCGAATGTGGTGAAGAGTAAGATTGAGAAGGTGCATCTTGTTATAGAGAAGATAAAGGAATCACATGACTAGAATAAGTCAGACACTGGTCGTAGAAGGAGGCCCTTGACGTTCAAGGTTGGGGACCATGTGTTCTTAAAGGTTTCCCCTCGTTGTGGGTAGTAGTGGTTTCATAGGGGGAGCAATCTTGCTTTGAGGCTCATTGGATCCATTGAGGTTTTTGGGCAAGTTGGCAAGGTGGTATATGAGTTAACATTTCCACTATAGTTTGGGAGCATCCACGATGTCATTCAAATTTCCGGTTTCACTAGTATCTTCACTATGACTCCCATGTCATCGATAGTGGATAGTTGGTTATCGATGACAATGGAACACACATTGAGTGGATAGTAGAGATCCAGGATCATCAGGAGAAGGTTCCACATGGGCAGACTGTTCCTTTGGTTTGTGTGTTATAGAGAGATGGTGGCTTGGAAGAGTGTACATAGGAAAGGGAGATTCATATGTATTCCGAATACCCAGAGTTGTTCTGAGTTTTTCCTTGTTGAGTTTTCATTTTTAATGAAGTGATAAACCCTTAATTGTTATGAGATGAGTTGTTTACTTATTCCAGGACAAGTGAAAAATTCATGACACTTCGAATGAGGAGAACCTAATTTCTAATCGATATGCATTAATTGATATGTGATTAAACCTGTGCGGGTGAGTTAGTGTCACCCAGAGTGGATAGTATCCCATAATGGATGGAGGAATTTACTAATTTGTGTGATTAGTACAACATGGTTATTGTACTTGTGTGGTATTTCTTTAGGTCAGTTGGGTTGGAAGATATTCTTGGAGGTTTTCTTGGATGATGAGGTTTCACTCAAGCTTTCAAACAACATGGTGTGGTTTATCATAGAGATTTGATGTTAGTATTAGTGTTTCAAGTATATAAGTTCCCTTGAGAGGTATCTTACATGGTGGTTTTTCAGACACATATTTCTTTTTGGTTGGTTTTGAATTCTCGAGTGTGCGAATAGTTTCAGATGTATCTGATGTAATAGTTAGGACATACATGGTCTATTAATTTGTAAAAATGTTAGGTTGAAGTACTATGGAAGAAATGATGACTCATTTCAAGAGTTTTCCAAAAATTCAGTATTCCATCGATATGTAGAGTCGATAGGTTGAGTTATTGAATGGAATCAGTGAGCCGTGTCGGTGACTGGAAACACGGACTCACTAATATTGGGTCATGATGGAGAGTCGTCCATCAATTTGTGGCTTCAATAGCTAGTGTCTGTATGTCATATTTGTTGGTCGAATTGGTTAGTGGCATCGGTGAGTCATGTTGGTGACTCATCCATCAGTGACTCATCCATTGGTTACTCAACCATTTGTGACTCATGTCAGTGACTCACCCAATGGTGAGTCATTTTCACAGTTTTCCAAAATTTCTATCTTTTCTGTGTTTTTACAGATTCTACCCTTTAATGTTTTATTTGACATAAAATTAGTTTAAAACCATATATAAGTGTTTTTAAATCCATTTCAAATAATTTTAAACAAATCATTAATTTTCTAATGCTTAGGAGGCTTTAAGTTGGTCAAAACACATGGTCAAGTCCCACTTTTAATGTGGTTTTAAACGGTTTCATATCCCTTGAATCTCAGATCTGGTCCTTCAAAACCGAACACCATTCCATAGTTCCTTCATTATCCATTACATTGGTACCTGGGCATCCCAGAACCATTCTTCCCCAAGCAATAGTGCCTTTGTGGTGATCCCCTTGGATCGGGTCTTCCTATAGGTTCCTCCTGCTGCTTGGCCACACCTTATTTTAGCACTAGGAGGAGTTGATGATCATATGTTCTTCCAAGTAGAGATACATTCATCCATGTTTAATTTGTGTATCAAGAGGGTTGGGTGTACGAATGTTTCCCATGTGTAGGAAGCTAAATCCAAATTTAATAAAGATAATATAATCAGTTGAAAATAAATGAAAATGGGTAGGGAGAAAGAGAAACATGCTTATGTTTTATTAATTATTAATATTGGGACATGTATGGGCAATATGCCTACTGAAAATAATGGTCGTCGGTGGTCTTTTTTGCGAACCTATGATGTATTATGGATGTTTATTATTGATCCTCAATGAATGACTATTTGAATATGAAATTTATTAACCACAAATACTTGGTTAAATAAATGGATGTCTCAGGATCAAACATGCTATGTGGTAACCCCTGAATTATCAGAGTGGAAATAATGAACCAATGTTTTCTAAATCTCAATACACATTGTTTGTTAGGGTGGTTGTGTGGTGTGCATGGATTTGTTTTGTTATGTGCCTTGTGTGATTATGTGTCACTGAGGTTGATAGTATGTTTCCAAGGTGGAATGGTACTGGTGGAGTAATTTAATCTAAGGTTGAGAGATTGATTTATTATGGAATGGATGGGAAGTGTTTGAGTAGCGAGGCCGCAAGTTCAGGTTGTGCCATGTTTATAATTTCTTGGTGTGATTGGTGTGTTGTTGTTATATAGTGGGGATATTAGGTAATATGGGTTGAGGTGTGTTTATGGGTTTGTATGTATGTTTGGGGCTTTCTAATTTAGAGTGAGGACATGGAAGAATGAATTTGAAGAATGATGATGGTAGTGGTTCGTATGGGTGTTGAACATAGTGGAAATATGATGTGAGTTGCATTACTATGGTTATTTTTCCTTGGAATGGTTTATGCTTTATGGATTGTTGTGTACTATGATTTTTTTTATCCTAAGTAGTGATGGAATGAATAAATGGCCTCCTTGATAAAGAATGAGATAGGTTAAATGAGACGGCTTGGGGTATGTTTGAGTTGTGGCTTGTTGTGAATGGATTTTATTTATCAACATACGAAGTGACTATTGATGGTGTTAGTAAATTCATTTATAGGTTCATGTATAGTTATAAATATAATAGGGTGGTTGATTTTTTGATTGAGAAACCATAGGTTGAGATTGGTTTTTTTCACTATATACATAGACTTGTATTTTCCTTGTTTTTTATACGCACCCCACCCTTGTAGAGAATTCTGTGCTGAACACTGTCATTTTCATGAGGGAGGGGGTATTTCCTAAACAACCTGGTGGGAGGATGGACGGATGGCCACCTGTTATTCCCTGCCCCCTCTTCTAGGTGATGATAACCTAAGATTCTTTGGGCAGGTAGTGGTTTGGGAGGTCCAGATGTGTGCCGGTGAGTTGTGTTTTCCAAGGTGTCTTCGGGATGAGATGTGTTCTGATTTCATAGGTGTTTTCAGGATGGGATGTGTTATGTGACCCACGTTTCTATAGGTGGGACGTAGTTGTGAGGTCTAGGTGTCTGCGGGAGGGTTGTGAAGGGGTACTTTTGGAAGAGGTCGGTGAACCAGGATGTTTTCTATTAGGATATAAGAGTGGTTAATTATTAGTAAAGTGGTGTGGTGTACCATATCCTATATGTGCACTATATTTCTTTACATGACTTGTGTTATTTGTTAAGAATTACATTGGTGGTGTTGTGGTGGTTAGTATATCTTGTTTGCAGCTATTGGTTTCTATTTTTTTCTCACATGGACATTAGTATTCTTCTCCACTAGTTCACGAGAGACTTGGGTTTTCCTACTGAGTATACTTGTATGATCACCACATGTTATAAAACTAATTTTATGTTTCTATGGGGACTACATAAGTTGTGTTGGGAATTATTATCTCGAACTAGGGGTTATTTATAGCATCACTACTTAGTTTTTTCTTCTGGTATCTACTTAGGAGATTTTCATTGTATTTGTTGTGATTTTTCTTTAAAACATGTACGTGGGATGGATTTGGGTTTTTATTTTATATAGTGATTGGAGTTGTTTTGAGATGGACTATATTATATCCTAATCTCTTTTTCTTATAAAAATTACAACTCCTCCCATGTCATGAGATTTTATACCCCTGGTGATGGTCGCCACCCCAGGGCCTACTCGAGGCAGGTCTCGGGGGGGGTCATTATCTCTCGTTCTTCACTGCAATCTCAAGAGTGGAATATTTGAAGAGAGGGGTTCATGACACTTTATGATGTATGATCAATCCATCATTATAATCATTAGCATGACACTTCATGTAATCTATATTTTTAGATTACATGAATAATCCTTTCAAGTGTGGTTTTAGATGAAAGTAATGGGATAACATTATATGAGGTTTCTTCTTCTGTTTCTTCATGTGGTTGCATTTATTTATACAATCATTATTGTTCATTGACTTCCATATCCATCTAGGAAATATTTCACATTATTCTTTAACATAATATTCTCCCTAATAAAGTGTGTAATCATTAATAAATTCATGTATCTTTGTATAATCAAGTCCACATTTTTTGATGAATTTCTTCATCTCATTGAAATATATAGGGATCTTAGATTTAGTAAATGCATTATGAAACAAATCTAAAATCATGGAAATTTATTTTTCAATAATTCCCTAGAGACACTTGGTATGATACAAATTAAGTAGAAAAGAAAACATTTAATACATGGAACACCATTCATACAGTTCTTACTATCTTTGTTAAAGTAATTCATAAAAATAATCATTTGTCACTGATGTTCTATGAAATATTAACCTACACAAGATAAACTAAAGGTTATATTGATCTATTTAAATCTTGTAAATTATATTATATATAACCAAATTCTTTGTTTATCATATTTGGAAATGAATTATCCTCTATTGGGAAACTTTGTATTTCGTTGAAAGTATTGTCATTATTTTTACTTTCAATAACATTTGGTTTAGAATTCAAAATCCAACATACAAATCAAGTAGGAAACTATTTTAATATAAAATGATGATATGATTCATTTAAATTTAACAATTACTTGAATTTACAACCGAGACACTAAAATTTTATTTTACCATCCACTAATATTTTCGTAATTGTATAATCTAAAAATTATTCCAATCCCTTTTCATAATGAGGTTTGCTTTGAGGTAAATTAATCAATATTTTATCCATAGGTGTTGTATTTTAATATCACTGTACATTGAAATATAAATATATAAATTTTTAATCAATCATGTACTATAATACCCCGAAATTATAAAGTACAACTTTGTATTTTATAACATGTGTGACACACTTGCCAAGAATGTAAGGGAATATAATAACCTGATATTGTACTATATATTTACTACTTTAAAAATTCAACATAGGATATAGCTTGTAATGAATGCAACACCGAGTTATCTTGTGTTACATTCAAGAGATACCTTCCTCTATATCTTCTGTTACACGCAAGGGCGACCCTACTCGATGGATTACATTCACACAAGAATGAGTTTCACTAAATTACAAAGTTTTATTAAAATATTATTATTTAATATAATATGATATAAATTAGCTGTTATGTTAGAGGTTATGTATATTATTAACTAAAATATAAAAATTTATCATTTATATAAATAAAAAATGAATTTTTTGGTTACCAATTAATGAGAAATGAAAATGAGATCCAAAAGGATATAAAAACGAAATATTATTATTTTTATGCTTCCATAAGAGTATTGTATTAATAAACATAATTAATTAAAATTAGTTAACTATTTTAAGGAAATATATATGTTATATATTAAAAAAATATTTTTGATATTAACTATTTTGTTTGATATGCATAAGATAAGAACAAACCCTATTTCACACATAAAAACCTATATTTTTCTAAAGGCAATTTTACTGCCTTTTAATGGGAAACCCATTTTAAATATTATATTTTAAACTTTAATAGATTAAATATAGAAAAACAAACTTCATGTTAGATAGTGAAACATATGAATTTGGTTATGGTGAATTTTTCATATTTCTTTGAAACATTTCATTTATTAATGAATAGTTAAAAATTTGGAATATTTGTTTAAAACTGGTTTTTTATCTAATTTATTTATAAGATTAATTTATATTTTTAATTGGTAATAAAGTTTAATTAGATAATATTCTTATCCATTAATATAAATTAGGTTACATTAATTAATTTCACTATGAAATTGATTGTAAACACAAAATATACTTTTGGATGTTTTTACTTTATAAACCCGCATTGTCATCCTGTCTACGAGATTAAATTTTATTAAATTATTTCCACTTATATGATTGGAATTAGGAAAAATGGAGTATATATTTGGAATCATAATAATTTATAATATCTAAAAATACGATCTTTGTTTTTGACAAAAATTTTAGTGAATATAATTAAAATTAATTACAATTATTAAGGTAAAATTAAGCTTAATAAAGGAATGAACCTTTTTCTTAGGGGCCAAAATGACCTATCCACTAGTTAAAACCCAATTTTAAGTCCATAAATGGTCCATTAACCTTCCATTATTTATTTTGGATGATTTTTATGAATTTTTTTTAATAACGTGGGTACACCTAACATGTTTCCAAAAATTCCAAGTGAGTCATTTTCCTTCCCTATAAAACGAGAAAACCTATCCCCATTCCTCACAACTGTAAAACCACTTAGGTTCAGAAAATATCTACCAAAATAGATTCCCAAAATCCCTAACCTTTTCCATGAATCCTCTCTTTTGTCATAAATATTCTCAAAGAATCTTTTTGGTACAAACCAAAAGATGTTACCAGATTAAGAGGTAACGTCTTCTCTCAATCTCTCTTGTTTCTTTTCCATTACCACCCACTAAAATATATTTATTACATTATTATATTAAAAAACGTTTCTTAAATATACTTGGATGTTCTTATGTAAACTTCTATACCCACACTTACACACAATTCTATATATGATGGAAAATATGTCTATATATGATATATATGTTATTTAATATTTATTTTTATTTCTTTAGTCCTTTTATAACACATAAATTTAATAATTTCAATTTTTTGTTAATATAATAACATCACTTGAGTAAGTGTGGACTACTTCCCAATCAAAGTAATGTGATTCATTGACCTGATAAATTAAATGTATAAAGGATGATTATAATTGATCAAAAGTAAAATTAATAACATGTATATAATATTAATGATATAATTATATATTTTAAAATATTATATATTCATATATAATTTTATTTATTACCCTTTCACACACACTAAAAAGTGATATTGTCAATCGTGGACATGTGGACTACCGCCTCCTCGATATAATGTGATTCATTTTTCTTCACAATAATTATATATATATATGTATATATGATTAAATAATATGTTATTTATGATATAATTATCATTACGAAATGATATACTATTACTTTCTTTCTTTCAATAACAATCATTGAAAAATAAGAACGCTACACATGCGTATATACGACCAACCATCTATATGATTGTAACATTGATTAATTTTTCATAACCATATTTGATGATTGATCATAAAAGTTTAATTTATGTTTAAATATGATAATTAATTCATGATTTTTTTGTAAATGTCTTGTAATGATCACTTTTATAGTATTTGACCTACCAAATAGATGATTGACACATAAACTGAATTGGGTCAAAACATCCGACATAACCATAATTTTTTATGTAATTATATACTATATAGTAAAAAGTAAAATAAAATTAATGGTAAAAATTAAAATGGTTCTCAAGAAAGTAGAAAATTAACATATTTTTGTTATACAAGAATTTAGAGAACATTCACAAAAATGGAATGTAAAGGTAATGGATTCTTACTTCACTTTTTACATCTATGAGATAAATGTCATGTTCAACATTTATTTCTTTTTTTTGGTGTATATACAACCCATTTTGATATATTATATCATGAATTATTTTATCTTAATCATATTTAAAACTATAATTCATGATTATTTCTTTATGAGGCATATGATTTAAAATGTCTCAAAGTTTTATGGGATGCTTTGGAATTTTTAATGATTTTCCCCCAAATATAACTTTAATGATCTTTAAATGTAATTTCCATTTGAGAAAATTATATGACCATTACTTAATAAAACATTTCATTTTATTATTCCCTAGTTATTTATGAAATTTTTCAAATATTAGAAACATTTTCCTCTGTTTGGAACTCTACATGTTTTAAACAAAATTCTCAGAATATCTGAATTTATTCCTCTCTTAGTTGAAGAACCAGTTTTCTTTTAAAAACCATGTTTTATTAGTAAATTTTCATAAAAAATAAATTGATTTGGTAGAGAAATTTTTACCCATTTTTGTTTTTACAAATTTTTTTAATTAAATCTTCTTATCTCTTTCTAAAAAAGGAATTTTGATAACCTTTAACCATTCAAAATAAATATTCTTTTTTCCCCATACAACTTGTATGGATTTACACAACATATTTTATTCCATGATTCCTTTTCATGTCTAAAATGTTAATTTTTAATGATTTTTTTTCAAATGTTATTTTAAAAGAAATGGGTTTTGAAATATTTTTACAAAACTCATGGATATTTTTATGAATAATGATTTTAAAATGAATTCTAATCATCATCAACAACAACCCTTTATTTTTACTACACTGAGGATTGTTTTATTGATACCATACTTTTTCTTACTCTGGATTATTTATTATTGTTTCAGAAATGGATAATATTCTTATTCACTTTCTTGATTCATTTTTTATTCCCCTCAAAATATTAAATCTCAAATGATCATTGAACATTGAATTTTTACCTATTTATACATTTAATTCATTATAGATATTACTATTGCCTAAACTATATACAGTTTTACATTCATTGTATACTTTGGAAATTATTTTCTTATTTGGGGAAATATTGATAATTTCATATTCTTCATTCCATACCGAAATTTGATAAGGAATATTTTTTTTTGATTATTAAAACTGAGGAATGTTTTTTAAAAGAAATGATATGTGGCACCCATGCTTTTTATATCTTCTCGATGCATTGATAGGTTTTCATAAGAAAAATAAGTTGCACAAATAGAGAAAATGATAGCAGACACCAGAACAAGCCAATCAATTCACATATAGGTTGGTCCACTACTAAACTCTTGTTCATTTGATATTTGATTCCTTCTAATCATTCCAATGTAATTGATAGCAGACACCAACACTAGGCTATCTATGGTTGGCCCACTACTGCTTTTATTGGAGAAAGTTTAGTAGAAAACTTGGGAACTATATTTATGTGAAAATATATTTCATTAGTTAACCCTGAGGTAGAATTTGAGGATAATTATTGAAAGGAATCCTTGAGATTTGGTAAGGTATATATTATGTGGGTATTCCTTTCAATACATCACTGTCTGGATTGTACAAGTTGACGTAATTCTGGTAAAGATGTTACAAGGTGTAATAACTCCAAGAAGGTGTTCTGATCCAATCTTATGGAAACCTGGTATATGGAAATGGTTCTTTCTATACACCTAGTTTGACACTCTTAGGGGATTTTTTTAGGATAATCCAATTCTTCTTTACAAACAATTATGATGGATTTGAATAGATAATTAAAATAAATATCCTAGGTTAAACCTAATGTGTTTTATATTGAAAATAAGGTATCATGATTTATAAATCCTACAAATGATATTATGGATAAACTCTAGACGAAGGAATGACCTTTTGGAAATAAATGGATAAAGTATTTAGTTATTAGAGTTGTATTGAAAACTATAATTAAATTGCTATTTAGTAATTAACCTTATCCCAACGATGTCCATTACATTTATTTTGGAAATTATATTAATAATATTTTGGCAAAGAACAACCTATAAGCAGGGTGACAACCAACAAATTCCAGAAAAGTTTGAGGTCTTCAACCCATCATCGATGTACAACAAGGTTTTCACACCAGCCTCTGACCTACGTAACTTCTTGGTAAATTTTTCATTGTTTTCCAATTCATAATATAATCTAATCAGATAAATAAATTAGATTTAAAAGAGGTTTTGAATTAAAATACAACATTTTTCGCTATTCATTAGAAATTGAACTTTATCGGAAAAATACCAAAAATTTACAAAAAGTAAATTTTGATGTCGCAATTCTAAAGAATAGTTTTATTTGGTCCAATAGAATGTATAAGTGTGACCAAAACTATATTTAATGATGATTCGCCATCAAAAGGCGATAAGTGAACTTTTAGTGAAAATTAGGGTATATATGCCTAAAATTGAATTCTTTCCGTATTTTATGCCTTTATCTTTTATTGGATAAATGTAAAAACATTTAAAAAAACATATATTATCATATTTTAGTTATTTATATTAATTCCCTCCAATATAACGGCTACGTTTTAACTACCATAATATTATTTTATTACTAGTGTGCAACGTAAAATTTCAAAGAAACTCTTTGTTGCGTATCGGGTACGCTATCGAACATAGAAACCCCTTTAAAGTAAAATTAATATTCTATTATCAAATATTAATAAATATGAAAATGTATTATTCTTTATTTACCTGGGATGTTACAGAGATTCATCTTCC